>MU868903.1:22876-53123 GCA_036418205.1 Ostertagia ostertagi | reverse complement strand
AAATCGAATGCCCCCAACTTAGTATTAAAGAGCACATTCTAATCTATCTAAAGTTACATGACAGCCTTCTACACCGACGACATCAGAAGATTTTCCCACGGAAACATGGTTCACGGTACGAGCTCAACGAGGTCGTCGAGGTACCATAGACCATTACGACGTCCCTGAAACGCTGGTCAAAAGCGGTTTTGCACAGTCACAGCTCTCTGGGAAGCTATTCAACAGTTAATCCATTGAAGAAATTATGTAGCAGCTTCAGGCCGGAGCGATTACGGTAAGCCTCGTTGAGCTCGACGGTGGCGGCAGATGACGTCATATTCTGAAGACGGCGGGGCAGTGAAGGAGGGCCTGCTTCTGTTTACGGGGGAACACCTAAGGAATATTTCGCCGTAAAACTTTCATTAACATCGGCACCCTGTGCGACGAAAAGTTCGATGATGTGCGCCATGGGCAAAGTGTCTCTTTTTTTTGGCCACCCCTGTATATAACTTCGAACAATCCCCATACACTAGTGTCTAGAGCATACTAATCTTTCATCAGACCATATCGTTTATTTTCTTCCAAACTCTTCTCGAAAAGATATTAAGAATTTACGTTCGCTTTGGATGCAAGCAGAAAATTTGGAAACGAACGACGTCCTTCTGCATCGGGTTTCGATCTTTTTCCGCATTTGGTGGTTCAAAGGCATGCCCTGGGACAAAGCTGGTGTTTAAAAACCTTTCTTAGTAATAGCTGAGCCGCAGCGTGAAGTGAAACTGGAGAAGAAAGCGAGCAAATTCTTTGAAAACGCTGAAATCAAGGGCCTAAACTTCGAAGAACTAAAGTAATGTTGGAAGTGGTACGGCGGTGGGAGTGATCAGCAAGTAGAAGGGAAGCAAGAGAAAATTTTGGAAACGCTAAAATTAAGGCCTTAACCTCAATAAGGTCGGATGTGGTACGATGGCGAGACAGGGCGATCAAAGAAGACAAAACACGCGAGAGCACGCCGTTCGAGAGAGCACGCTGATCTCTACATCGAGGTGGGTGGGAAGCGTTGCAACGAGGGTCGATGGTTGCAGGCCCGTAAGGATTAGCGCCCTAACCGCGCAATTGTTGTGACGAAGCTGACCGGATCCAACAAGTTTATTGGTGAGCCTAACCCCAGGGATTACCATAAAGTGCTCTCCAGTGCCAAGACGCATTTTCCGATGTCCATGCAAAACCCACCGTGTGTTCAAATTGATGGTGGTGGAAATAGCCATTGCACTGGCGAGTGAGTCATAATTGTGTTATCTGCAAGGCACAACTTTCTCCACATGAACTTTGCCATATTTCGTAATACTGAATGAGCTTCTTTAGGCCATAATGGCCTTATCTAATAACACAGCGTGCGTCAATGATATTTCTCTTAATCCTTATTGGTATTTGCGCGTCAGTACGATATCGACAATTTTTCTATGTTGGTCATTCTCTGAGTAGTCGCCGTCTTTCAACATTTTGTATGCTTCTTCGGATTAAATAGAACAGAATGGTAAGGAAGGAATTTTAAGGACGTTTATCGTTTTGTCATCTCTAGCACCAGCGACCGCCGTATTAGGATTTCTAATACCGAAGAAGGGCTTACCAAGAGTGCCGCCTCCAAGTGAATACTACAATACTGCTCCTATTTTTTGAGCCATCTGCGCATGCGACGGTTTTGCAGCGTCGACGGCTTTGTAGCCTCACAAACCGAGCTGGTAAAGCTGGTAAAATGAAAGGATTTTCTAGAGCAATGGACTCGTCTCTGTGTCGAGTCTAACCATGCGCAAAACTTCTGATTTAGTTGAAGTTGTAATGAGTCATTCTATATCCTCGATCTCTCGTTTGACAGTCTCGCCTCTCTGATTTCCACTATCTCTCCAATCGGGGACCACTAGGAAACGGCCAACGGAATCGTCCAGTCATCGCGCCGCCGAGCGCGGCCTGAGCGGCGTCACGACGCGACATTTTTCCGAGGGCGCGGGATTTTTTGGATTTGACGGTAGGAGCAGCGAATTTCCTGCACTTCACAATAAGTCTCTGTGGGCGAGGATACCAAAATTCCGAGTCCCATGCTCTGGCTTTTTCTTAGAAAGTGGCCTGAATAAAATTGTTCTCGATATCATAATAGTTATATTGAAAAACTCAAAAGGGAAAGTTTGAAAGAATCGAAATTGCGCGCAGAAGTTGAATGTTCAAGAGACGGGTTCACAGCGCGTTCCTCTATCGTTCAGTTAGAACGACGCACACAGAAACTCGTCCGCTGCAGTTGCAACGTCGCGGATATGAAAAAACGCGTGGTCCCAACTCTATTGACATACAATACTCTTACCAGGAAGGTCTTTCAGGACATGGAGCCCTTTTTGAAAACGGTTTTTTGCATGATAAAGGGGCACATGCATGGAGTACAAAACTAGGCTCCATTTTTTCTGAGCGGCCCTGTGAGTGCCAAAAAAGGGTATGAAAAATTGGTCGAGGGATCGGTCCCGGCTGATGACAAAATTTTGCATTTCATGTTAGCGCATGTTAAATGACTCCAAATGTTACCGCCGATAAAAATAGGTAGGTTCTGTTTCTTCGACAATCAGGGTCATCGTCAACCTTTCTTGATATAGCCTTTATGCCAGAATTTTCGGAAAAATTGATATTGGCTGGCTAAAGCGGCGCCGAGTTGGTGCCCGAGGAGGCTAAAATGGCGCAATATCGCGCCTCCATCAAAAATGGACGTCAGATTCGTAATCAGCGCCTATAATTACCCTTATAGCCGCAGTTTTAGAGAAGATCAAGATTTCGGCCCGAATTCAAAAATTGGGCCATGGGTTAGCCCATAGTCAGTACGGCATGCACGCTTCCCACTTGGAGACAGCTTCGAGATGATAGCAAGCGGCACGTTTGGTTGATAGTTACACTTCCACCGCAGTTCCTGCCCATGGGGCAATCTGGCATCACCCCTTGATCTCGTCGATGCATGGCGTATGCCTGGGTGGGCACTGGCATACGTCGACGAGCATCCTGGACGTTCCTCAACGCCGGCAATCTGCCTTCAAGGGAAATGGAGTAGGTGTTCCTTGCGAAGAAAATGACAACTTCACTTTTCTGGCGTTCGTTAGATGCAGTTGGTGTGATCCGCGCCTGTGATTCAGATGCTTCATTGAGTTTTACCATAACTGCTAGTTATTTATTGCTTGTAAACGGAATTTCGTACACAACTGAAAAAAGATCACCAGTTGGCGCGCCGCACGCATATTGCGCGCCAACACAGAATCAGCGCGCGAATTTTTTGATTGGCTCGCAACAAAATTTTCAAATTTGGCCCTGATATTTTCCCATTCCGCGACTGTCTGCTGGATCAAGTGAATGCCATGCGTGGCAGCCTACGCCTACTTCGTTGCGTGCTCCGCCCACCGGTATGGCCCCCTTCCTTTTGCAGACCGCTACCCCCTTTATCCCAGCCTTCCGGGACCTCTTGGAGCCGAGTTATGAATTTTCGTCGCAAACTCCGCCCACTTTGGTCAAGTCCCGCCCACCATTAATTGCTGGCCTCCACTCCTCCACCCACCTCCTATCCACCTTTTTCCCGGCCTCTGGGACTTCTTGGAGCCAAGTTATGAATTTTCGTTGCAAACTCCGCCACTTCGGCCGAGTCCGCCCACCAATGCAACCACCAGTCAATATGGCCCTGCCACTCCATCGTCCACCTCTATCGACCTATTGTTCCAGGTCTCGGGGACTTTTTGGTTCAGCCGAGTCTAGTGGTGACTCGTAGGAAGAGTGCGTCTCTTTGGGCGTGTGAGAGTGAGTCGTGTGGGGCCAGGCAATCCCAACAAATCGAGGGGGAGTGCGAGCAAAGTCGAGGGAATTCGAGACCTGATCAATTACACACAGAGACGGGTGCGTGCGTGCTCGTGTTGCCAGTGGGACTTCAAAGGCGTGCGCTGCCTAGTGCGTCGTACGTACGCGTACGTGCATGTCGACTATGCTTGCAAGGAGTGAGAGTGGCACGTCGGCCAATTCGCGGGGATGAGAAAGCGGGCAGGAAGGTGAGGGGGCGATACGAGTCTCTGAATTTTCGTCGCAAACTCCGCCCACTTTGGTCAAGCCCCGCCCACCGATGACAGCTGGCCTCCACTCCTCCACCCACCTCCATCCACCTTTTTCCCGGCCTCCGGGACTTCTTGGAGCCGAGTTATGAATTTTCGTCGCAAACTCCGCCCACTTTGGTCAAGCCCCGCCCACCATTGACAGCTGGCCTCCACTCCTTCCATACACCTCTATCCACCTTTTTCCGGCCCGTCTCCGCGTGACATTTGCGAACCGTTATGAATTTTTATTGCAAACACCGCCCACTTTGGCTGAGCCCCGCCCACCGATGACAGCTGGCCTCCACCACCCCACCCACCTCAATCCACCATTTTCCAGCTCGCTAGGACTTCTCCGACCCGAATTACGAGAACTTGTAGAAAACACAGATGATCACACCTTCGAGAGCGCGTGACTCGCCATTGTGGGGCGACCTTCGTCCACGTCAATGTAGGTACTTGCCGGAACACTCCAATAGGACATGCTCCCTAAATACTAATTTGTCGGCACGCTTGTAGCTTTCTCTCGCCAGCCGGCAAGCTCTATGAAGTTGTCATGAAGCGCTGCTTTTTGGAGATCGCGCGACCTCGGGGGGGGCGTCTCCCTTAATATCCGATGTGACTTATCAATAGCACAACCTTATACCACTTTTTCGCCAGTTCGAGGTCGGTGGCTAAGAATCTTGTTACAAATCTCGCGGTTTGTCAGTACACTTTCATTCGATGCACGCCACGCTTCTCCTGGGGTGCGGGCGGTGCCCGCTTCATTGTGATTCTACTAGGGTTTTGTACTTCGTTGGGCCTTTGCGCCCACCCGCTCCCACACTTGACCACTTGTTCCCTCAGGCGCATCGGAGGGAATTTCGTGACAGACATACAGAACGACACACGACACACGACACACGACGAACGAAGTTTTTATAGTAAGTAGGATGATGGTACTACGAAACATCGCAGAATTGGGGGAGAAAGTTCATGGAAATGACACCTATAGGCTTTAAGTTCACGCGCAAGCACGTGCAAATGCAGAAAAGTGATAATCGGAAAAATGCAAAAGTCCGAGCACCGAACCAACAACTTCGAACAAACCGTGCCAACCAGAGTCCATCACGCTATCCACTCGAACCTCCACACGGCTTGCTCGGACAATCGGACTCATTCCCTGTACACTTGTCGGACCACTTTGGTGAAACTTCCATTGATGGGCGTGTTGATTTCCACTTTTTGTAATTATATACAAATCTTCTGCTTTCGTATTGAATGACTCATATAATTCCAACGGTCCGTAGCTCTCTCAATTGTTCAGATGTGAAACACACTTTCTTATGATGAATGCTTCACGTTTAACCACTGCACGAATGTTATATAAAGAACGCTTGAAGTGATCGAAAACCCGATTTCTTGAAACAAAATTTTCACTCCGTTTTTAATTGAAGACGAACCCCAGGGCGGCCGCTCAGAAAAATGGAGCATTTTGTACTTCATGCCATGTGCCCCTTTATCGTGCAGAAAAACCGTTTTCAAAAAGGGCTCCATGCCCTGAAAGACCTTCCTGGTTAGCTCCTGCCTTGATGATTTCACAACGCCTCCCTGAGCCGCGGCCAACCGTCACGTTTAACCGATTTCGAGCGCCTTACGACCCCTTACCCCGAAGGATCTCGATATCATCCCGCCTCATCCTCCTCTCCGCTCTCCGTAACAGGTACTTTGAGTAGATATGCGGCAACTGCGGCTTCGGTGCTTTCCATGGGCACGTTGGAAAGCGGCTGATCTAACCATCTAATCAGTAATTATAATGTCCTTCTGCCAACGAGGTTTTTAGATGGAAACCTTATTACTGGCCTACTTTGTGAGAAGGACAGTGGATTCAAAGGACTTTTTTTCCGGTCTTCAGGAATTCTTGGGACCAAATCATAACTTTGACGCAAACTCCGCCCGCATTGGCCCACGTCCCACACACCAATAGCAGTTGACCTCCCTTCCGTTGTGAGACTCGATCCACTTTTTTCCCGGTCTCCAGGACCTCTTGGACCGAGTCATAATGTTTGTGGATAACCCCGCCTTTTTTGGTGCATGCCCCGCCCACCAATAGCAGTTAGCTTCATTTCCTTCGCTGACCTCTATTCACTTTTTTCCGGTCTCACGGCTTTTTGGAACCGAGTTATAAATTTGTTAGCAAACTCCGCCCACTTTTGTGCACGCCGCGCCCACCTTTAGCACTCAACCTCTCCCTCTTCTCTAACCTCTATCCACCTTTTTCCCGCTCTCCAAGACTTCTCGGAACCGAATTGGGACTTGTAGGAAACATTCTGTACTTCAGGACACACTCCGCCCATTGTAAGCGGTCTTCCGCTCACGTATATGCTGGGAACTCCCTAGACATTGCTTAGCTACACCGATTTTTTCTGCTCTATAGACTTTCACCTAACCGAGTTGTGAATTTTTCCATTGATTACGTGACTACTTGAACTCTCCCCTGTGTTCTCTGCCGCGAAAGGCCAGAGCGCAGACGATTAGAGAACGGCGCCTGGCTCGGCTCCAAAACCCAAGAAGGAAGGTGACAACCCTAGGACTAAGCCTTGGAGGGAGAAGGGACTCCGGAGTGGGTGAGCCAATTACATTGTGGCAAAGTTTGGATGTGTCAGATCACAATAATCATAAGCCGCTGTTTAAGCGAGAGAGCGCAGGCGAGAGCATCGAGTCGACGCGGTTTAAAGGACTGAGTTCAAGTTGTCCGTAGACCTTTTCCATTAAGCACTGCTTTTCTGGAGAACGCCTCGCCCGCCGAAAGTGGGTTTCCCTGGATCCATCATTTCCATATCCATCTTTTCCATATTTTTATTTTTTAATTATATTTTATTATTTTCCATAATCCCACATTTTCAAATGCGCACTCCCTTAATCCCTATTTTCGAGGCTGTATTGTTCTAAAACTTGAAGTCTTGGTTGTCAGTACAGTTAATTTCGGTGCACGCCACGCCCACTGCGGGCGGAACTCCGCTCAGCTAATGTGTCTTTTATACTTCCTTCAGGTGGATCCGGTCCCTTCAGGTGGATCCCAAGGAGCTGGGGCTTTCCGTATCTGTAAATACCAGTTGGCGCCGCACGCATTGCGCGCACAACACAGATCTGCGGCGAATTTTGATGGTGCGACGAAAATTTTCAAATTTGGCTTGATACACCACGAATATCTGAATTCTCAGCTAAATTCTATCCGCTCCATCATCGACGGCTTTCAACCTCTTTTTCTTCGTCAACCATTATCCTCTTTTTCCCGGTCTCCGGACTGCTTCCGGACAATAAATCTCGTGGCAAACTCCGCCTACTTCGGTGCGTGCCCCGCCCACCAATAGCATTTGGCCCCCTTCCTTTCGCCGACCTCTACCCCTTTTTTCACCGGTCTCTGGGACCTCTTGGAACCAAATTACGACACTTTTGGCAAACTCCGCCCACTTAGGTGCGTGCTCCGCCCACTAATAGCAGTTTTGACCTCTTTTCCCTCGCCAACCTCTAACCCCGTTTTCCCCTATCTCTAGGACTTCTTGGAACCGAATTGCGACACTTTTGGCAAACTCCGCCCACTTAGGTGCGTGCTCCGCCCACTAATAGCAGTTGACCTCCTTTCCTTCGCCGACCTCTACTCCCTTTTTCCCGGCCTCCGGGACTTCTTGGAGCCGAGTTATGAATTTTCGTCGCAAACTCCGCCCACTTTGGTCAAGCCCCGCCCACCGATGACAGCTGGCCTCCACTCCTCCACCCACCTCTATCCACCTTTTTCCGGCTCTTTAAGACTTCCCCGGCCCGAATTATGAGGACTTGTAGAAAATGCTGTACACTTCAGAGCGCGCTCCGCCCATTGTGGGCGGGCCTCCGCCCACGTCATGTATGCTGGGAACACCTTAGACATTGCTCCCCTACACCAATTTGTTTTCTGCTCTGTAGGCTTTCTCCCAACCGAGTTATGAAATTTTTCATAAAGCACTGCTTTTTTGGAGAACGCCCCGCCCACCGGGGGTGGGTCTCCCTTATTCGATGTGACTTACCAATGCACACCCACCCGTCCCACACTTGACCCGGTCCCTCCAGGCGGATCCCGAGGAGCTAGGGAATTTCGTGACAGACATACAGAACGACAGACAGACAGACAGAACGACAGACGAAGCGCTTTATAGTAAGTAGGATATGTTGCTGAGCTGAAGGTCGCCACAGTGCTAAATTGTTTATACGAGCGCGCGCGGGAAATTTTTCCGGAGAGGCGAGCATCGTGGCGTTTACGACCAATTGTGAGTGGCGAAGGGCTCAAAGTTAGGCGTTATCGAGGTGCTAGCTAAGAGCTGGTCCAATTGGAGAGACCATGGGAACGAGGAGAGGCGAGACTGTCAAACGAGGGATCGACGATAGTTTTTATGGAATAACTTATTACCATTCAACCAAATTAGTAGTTTTGTACATGGTTAGACTCGCCACAGAGAGACGAGTCCATCGCTGTGAAGATCCTTTCATTTTACCCGCTTTCGAGGGAGTTATGACGGTGCGACGTTTGCGACGCTACAAAATGACAACACGACGCAATGCGTAGATGTTTCAAAAATTAGGGCAGAATTGTACTTGAAAGCGCACTCTTGATGACTTTTGATTGTCCTAGATCCCACATGTTCTGCTCAAATCCTTTATCCTGTTCCTGATCCCTTGGGGCTTCTCCTTAGAGGTTTAGGCGGTATTTCCATTCCTCCGGCAAAACTATTTTTTGTTGAGCCGCTGTAGGCCGAAATGTCAAGAGCTCAAGGGAACACCGGAGTTCAAAAGAAGTACGTTTCAAATTACCCTAATTTCCGGTAGATAAGCTCGCGTCGATATCACGTAAAAACACCTCCGCTGGTGCAGTGCACTTGCGTACATCTAGAGACAACCGTAACTTGCCCAGGGTAATTCGATATGCTGATTACGAAAACGACACTTGTTTTTGACAAGGTGGCTCCAGTTGGCGTCACCTTGTCGCTACCCTTCTTTTACCAAGTCAGTGTAAACCTCTAATAATGATTATTCAGTGCTTTAATTCACGAATATGACATTCGTTTTTGGCATAACGTTGTTCAGCGCATATTTCTCGGTTGGAGAGCGCAGACGAGCAGAAAATAGGCGCCAAATAGCGCCAGCGCCTAGAATGAATGTCATATTCGTAATCAGGACACCAAATAACCCCTATACAGAAGTTTACACCAAATTGGATGGAAACAGGTGTCGTGACAAGGGGTACACCAACGTCATTTCAACCAAAGTCATTTCGTAATCACGACAAATAGGCAAATTTACTATCGGCGCGGGCTCATATACCGGGAATTACGTCACTCATCTCGCATCATGAGCGTTCATCCTTACCTTTGTTCCAGTTTACCTCTGCACGCTACTGCGTGCTCACATTGCAGGATTTGGTGAAATCTAACAAAGTGTACTTGATCCCGTTTCGAATGCGCTTTTGAATTTTTGGCTTCCCTGTATACGATGGGGACACCCATCTTTACTATTGCGTGTTGCGAAAGCTAATCTGTTGTACTTACACTGACAAGTAGGATGCCCGTTGAAATGTAACCTTTGTTCATCCCATTGCTCGGCACCGTATACACTTAAGGTGTGCGAAAGGCTGTCCTTTAGGCTTAATATCGCCCTTTCTTAATCGCTGAGCCGTTGACATAAATGCGTTACTATTCACGTTATTTGAAGCTCTGAAGCAGTTGCTCCAGCGGCCACCTCTCGCGAGGATCCCTCGCACTTTCCGGCAGAATTTTTTTGGATAGTGCGTTAGCAGTCAAGCTGAATGCCTCAAATATCAGTCTAGGATGGTAGTAATCTTTCCTCAGCTGTTAGTTATCATGTAGCCATGAGCTCATAGTGACCAAGTGAAGGCTTAAACTCGAAGTGTCCTAAAAGATGGGTGCAGGACTTCTGGGATCCCTCCGAAGATTCCCCTGAAGAATGGTGAAAGTGGGTTCGATTTCATTTTGGAGTATGGTCGTCTGCATTTAAACAGCAAGATGGCGCCAGAGAAGGTAGAAATAGCGCGCGAGGGGTGGAGGCGCTGCCACACTGGCACTTTGCATGTGGTCACATTTGAAATCCCGATGGGCTTTTAAAATAAGGTCATATTCAAACTGCCAGCCTTAGTGGGTCAAAGCAAATATTTCCAGGAATGCGCTCAGAGGGGTGATGCCACACTCCTGACTCGAGATTGCGCGCCGTCAAGGCCTCTGGCCTACTACTTACAGCGATGGGTTCGTTTCATCAGCTGGTCCCGCCCACCGCGGGATGTGGTGCGTGGCTGGCCTAACGTGTGATCAGCTAGGTTGATTGCCGTATCAACCGATGGAACGGCTGGCATATCCGGAAACTCGTTTAGACGTGGCTCTCCCCGAGCAAACCTCCTTTACGCGCCATAATGCCCAAACATGAGCCTGACTTTTGCCTTTAAATAAAGAGAAGAGCTCCTAGTGCAGTGGTAGTGATGCCGCACATGAAACCTGCAGCGAAGCTTCAAACCCATGTGTGACGCAAGCTTTGCGAGCAGAGTGATGAGCGCTCACCACCTCCACCATGTTAAATTGCCAGCGGTTGAATAGGAATGTTCTACGCTGCTGCTGGCAAGTTGCTTGAACAACACCCCGTCTGAGATTTACAAACAACATCGGTTGCCTGACTTGCCAACCTCTTCCAACTCTTCTGTCGAGTGATCCCTGGAGCGTGGCAAAGTCGACTATGATCATTTTATCCAGGGATCACGTCCAAAAATCGCGCAAGTTTTGCAGGTGGTGTGGCGAGGGTGGCGGTTATAGGTAGGGTCGTGTACATTTCCACGCTCCTTAATCCTCATCAGTGGGGAAATGCACCACATTTAACTGTTGAGCGCTTTACTGCTGTCCTCAATGAGTTAAGAGTCTTTGGGCAACAGCCATATTTTTCAAGGCAGGGATCCTTCAGTTGCTTTATTGTGATTGTTAGTAGTTTTCGATTCTCCACGCTTCTTCAATAGCGTCGATCAATGAAGCTGAGCAAGTTCCGTTCTACTCACCAGAGGAAGTTCTTAATTTCGCATGGGACGTCAAAAAGTATGGATTTGGCGATTGAGCTTGAAACGCTGATTACAAATATGGCCACTACAGCTGCAACGTAATTTCTCAGAAGGTTGTGAGCCTTCAAACTTGGGGGACGAATGGCGAATTCTGTGAGGAGACGCGGCTGCTGTGGCGCAGTGGAGGTTTTGGATTTGCTTATGGAACTGGACGAGAATTATTATACGTTGACATAGACATACATCGGGGATTCAATCACGGAACACGAACAGCGTTCCAAAACGTGAGTCATTTTCGTGAGGTTGTTATGATGTCTCAGTCGGAAAAAGTTGTGACCTCAACCTAAGGCCAGCTCACCCCTACAGGGGAAGTCTCAGCTGAAAAAGGGATTTTTCTCAACTTTGAACAAGTGCGCACCTATCGATACCAATCATCAATGTCTTCGCTAGAAGTGAACACGACAACCTCCTCGTCCTTTCAGAAAAAAGAGCCTTCTCCTAGCCAACATTGGTAAGAACCAATATGATGAACCAGGTCGTGAAAACAAGATAGGTTCATAGGTTCACTTCTCTGCCGTAGAACTGTGGACAGGTTTCCACTTCTAGCTTTCTTCAGACAGCCGTTTTGATTTCGAGCTCGAAATGATGTCACACGTAACCTGTGAGAGGGTACTTTGGGTCAACCGTGAATCATTACCCAGACGTACCGCGAAACTGGGCCCTTTTCCTATTCCTGCAACAATGTGCATGCGAGTTGTCAATACATAGTATGTATACCCACGGCCGTTCATCTTCGGAGTTCGGGTGAAATATCTATTTCCACTGGGACGGTGGTAAAGTGCCTGGAGTTAAAGGTGGTTACGACCGTAAACGGCGAATAATGAAAGGCGAGAGCCAGATGACCCCGCTCTGAATGGCGAACTTCACTACATTCCTAGCAAAAGTCGCGTCGCCATGGACTTGAACCATGTAATGCAGCGTCCATGAGCGCGACGTTTGCCACTGCACCACAAAGCATTGCTGGTTACTTTGAAAGAATTGTAGAATGCAAGGTATAACCTATGAGGGTTGCAAAACATCGAGCGTCATGGAGAATTGATCCCGCGACCGATCCAATGTCAACAAGGAACGAACCCACTGCGCCAATCGACGTGTTTGAAGGGGATCATGGCCTAGATGATTGTACAGGGGTGAAATGCTCCCATGACCAAGGAAGGAGCTATAACACGATCAATAAGTGGAACACTGCAGGGGACAGCTGATCACCTTATTGGCAGAAAGTTATCAATATTATCGATAGCTCCAGTGGCTTTCTTCGCTGCCCGCACTCTCAACACCTTCCACGAACTCCCTTCTTCCCTTTGCTCAGCACTCCCACGAAATCAACGCATGGCAGGGACGCAGAGACGCTCAATGCGACCAATGCATGACGTGCAGAGAAAGGGGAAGTGCATGGGGATTGAAGAGACGCAGATAGACGGCGACTAAAATGTACTCAGGGGTACATTTTAGTCGCCCTCTACATGACCCTCTGCGTCTCTGCAATCTCCACGCACTTTCCCCTTTCTCTGCCGGGTTCGCCGTCTAGGCAAGGTGCCACCTTATACGTTGGCCACTTAAGATGTGGCCTAGACCTCGCCCTCTGCGGCTCAGCGCGAGTTTCCCGCCTTTCCCAATGCTTTTTAGGTGCGGACGAAGGCGAGGTCAACGTGACCTATTGGCCAACTATAGACTGGCCGTTTAGGAGACTTTACTACCGTACCTGAAACTTTTCCCACAGGGACGTGTGCGTCCTGCACATGAGTACGTATTCTTGACCCAGAGACAACCTAGCGGTAGGATGATATCATGCTTTTTCAAGTGAGTTATTGGAACCTTATGTGCTTGGGTTATTGAAACTCAGTTTACGAAAATGAATGCCCGTTCTGGGACTATTTGTTCGCCTTCCATTCCAAACAATCTGTTGTATACAGAGGACTACGTTTTGCTAGTCCACATCTGTTATAGTACTTTGTCTCTTCAAATGCGAACAAATGGTAGTAATGTATAACCATAAAAATGGTATTAAACTCAAGATGTGCAAGTTCTAGTTAATAAAGTGAGCAAAAGTTGGTGGAGAGAATAGAACTCTTGTCCTACTATGTGCTGACGCAAATTTCATAATCAACGTTAGGTTTTTGTAAAGCGACATTCAGCAAACACCTCCATCCACTCACTATTTCTCGTCATCTTCTGTAAAAGATTTTGGGTGTTCATCGTAAACAGGAAAGCGTGTGTCATTCCTATCGTAGCTGCAGAATGGTAATTAAAGCTGTTCTGCAGTATACGACACCCTTCGATAACATTAAATTACAACTTCATAGTGATAGTTTTACTGCAGTCTTTGGTGTAGCTCTTTTCCATTGCTTATTCTTCGTGGTGCTCTTGTACTGTGCACAACTTTTAGTGTATAGAAATAAAAAGAAATATAAAGTCCAACATATCAGGTGGCTTGTTTGAGTACGGCACTTGTTTCGATGTTCGGCGTCGTGCTCTCATATTTACACAGCCAGCATTTACCAGCTATTGGAAAATGCACGTTCATACATTTGTTATATACATTTGTTTATTCATTCACGTATAATGTCACCAGTTTTACTCCGCCCGCTATAGCGCGCATCACATCTCCACAAAGCACCCCACTATTGGATACGTTCTGAAGTTGAAGGCTCTCTACTTTCATTGAAGTCCATCATGGATGCGCGTGAAAGCGAAGCTGAGCTGGTATATTTATCACAACTCTGTAAACACCCAGCATTTTTCTTGAATCCTGACAATTTAGCGGTGAATAAGTTTTGCTGTTAAAAATGAAAATGAAATATGCTCCTTATAAAAGTGAGCATCTAATGCTTATCTTTGCTTTACATTCACATCTTTCGAAAATCCCGAAGTTAAGCGGTTCAATGCGTTGGCCCTCTTGATATGAGATTAGGATTGAGATGTTGCATTCGCCAAGATGTTGCACATGTTAAACTTTTTATATCGATACAATGTCCCTGTCCCACCCACAGACACTTGTAAGTAAGAACACTCTAGAGTCAACGTGGGCTGCGCAACGGAATGGCGACCTTTGCTTTCTAATGAACCCTGACAGCTCCTATAACTTGCAATCATCCTCCTTCACTGACGAACAATACCTCCTTTCCATCCTATTCTACTTGTAAGTGAAAACTCTCCAGCTCAGCTTCTATCAATGGTTTTCACTTTCAGTCACCCATCAACAATGATCCCACCCCTCATAAAACTTGTGTGTACGGACGCTCCACTATCAATATATGTACGACAAATCAAATATGAACGACAAAACGACAAATTGGCGATGCTCGCTTTCTAGCCCCTCTTATCAGCTATTATCAGTCGTTATCAGTTCCTATCACGTACCACTTGTGTCCCCATCCCACCCCCTATAACATATGTAAGAACCACTGCGCTATCATTACTGTGACTCGAGCTATGAATTTCCGGTCAAACATACACACACACCAACAGACACACTTAGCCGATTATATATATGTAGTAGGATATTGGCCAATAAGTAGTGTTGTTTCGCTCATTAATCGACACAATCACTAAAGCAGTAACGAGAGACCTAAGTCTCAGATATAGTCCTCATTTCCACTAGTGACTCTTTCCCCCTAATGCGACCCGAAGTTTGGCAGCCAAATTTCGAGGTTGCGGAGGTTCCTCATCTGAATTGAATTAAGGAGCGCTTGAATTGAGGAGCGCTACGCTAACCGGAGTAAGTGTTTGTGGGATTGCACCAGGTTTGCTTTAATGGGACGCAAAGCCGAGCCTTCCAACCAGGGTCAACCCTACGTTGTTACTAGTAACAACGGGGGGGGTCGTACCTGGTTGAGTTTATAGGAGGGGGGTCGTATCCGCTTCAGTCGCGTGAAATTACATGTGAGTTTGTGGTGAAAGTGGAGTTTTCGAGTAGTAGGCTGGGTGAGTTGGGAGCGCATGGGAGAAAAATTCGCCGTTTCAGCGTGCGTATATACCCCCTAGAAAATGAGGTTGTGGGAAGATAGGTAAAATTGGGTAAAAGTAGGGGTGAAATGGTGGAAATAGAGGAAAATAGGGAATTCTCAAAAATTTCACCGTTTCGGAGTAGCTATATTAGCTATATACCCCCACCCCCCGAAAGTGGGCGGAGTTTGGTGGGTTGAGTGGTACCAGAATTAAATACTATAGAGAGGATGATGGTGGTCGAGGTGTGGAAAAGGGGGTCGTACCAAATCCACCTTGGGGGAGGGGGTCGTAAAAATTTTTGAAAAAGTAACAACGATAGGACTGACCCTGCTTCCAACACAAATCCTTGAATTTTGTGAAAATTGCGTATGCTGGACAAGCCTCGAGGCCAGTCACATTACCAATCACTTGCAAATGCTCGATTTCAACAGCTTGTACGGCCAACCCCTTTTGAATTCTCTGCTAGCAACAAATCCGGACAATTATCATAGATTCTTGACCAGGCACAATTATTTCCTGACGCTTGGCAAACTCCGCCCACATCGGCGCAGTTTCCATCAGGGTGAATAACGGTCGAGGAATTCCTCGACCATCGCTCTCTTCTGCTGTGCGAGAGTAGTGCCGAGAGTGAATGTACGCGCGGAGAGCACAGACGGCTCGCGGGTGGCGAGAGTGAATATCCGCGCGCGAGAACGTAAAGGATCAGGCGAAAATCCTCGACGTGCCGTTGAGGAATCCTCAAGGAATATTCACCCAGCTCCCCATCCAGCAAACAGCTGTTTACATAACTCATTGTTAGATTCTATCCACTTTTCCCGGTTCTCGGGAAAAAAGTGGATAGAGTTCAGCAATTACGAATCACTGCAAGCTCGGTGTCAAACGTCACCTACATTGGCGTGCGGCACCCCCATTATGAACGTTCATCACCTTTCAATTCACTGAACCTGTCCACTTTTCCCGGTCTCCAGAACATTTTGGAACCGAGTTGGGAGTTCAGGAAACCCTGCCCACTTTGATGCACACCACGCCCACCACCCACATTTGATCTTCCCTCCTCCAACGTAGTCTACCCTCTTCGGGACACCTTGTAACCGAGCTATAGTCGAGTAGCTACTTCTGCCCAGCTGTAAAGCTATTTGGAGCTGTGAATACGCAATTCTTGATGCGATAAAATGTTCTCATTAATTTCAATGCGACTAAATTATATGGAATAACGGAATTTCTAAGAAAAGTGACGTGTTATAGCCACGAAAAGGCAAATTTTACTTATTTTCCTTTAGTGGTTTCAAAATTATTTTGGACGTGGTTGTTTCAGTAAAAACACATATCTTGCCATACGAATAGGTTTGTATTCACTTCTATTATTCTTTTTATCTACATGTTCGCGTTAATGAAAAGAAAATGAGGAATGAACTGAACGGACATTCCGTAAGGTCTGGAAAACCTCTGCCAAACTAAAGAATATTTGGCCATTCTTAAGCCACATGGTTCTTGGTTATGTTGATGTATGGCCCATATAACACAAAATACTTGGGGAGAAATCGCTCAAAAATAAGTGTAATTAGTGTGGCGCATATAGATGTCACAACGTCCGATGAGGTGCAAAAATGGCGGCATACATACATTGTTGCCGCGCTGTCGTAAAGGTGTTGAGGACATGCCTGGCCATCGTGGGCGAGCTTCTTTTCAGTTCAGGTGTGCTGAGA
This sequence comes from Ostertagia ostertagi, assembly GCA_036418205.1. NCBI lineage: Eukaryota > Metazoa > Nematoda > Chromadorea > Rhabditida > Trichostrongylidae > Ostertagia > Ostertagia ostertagi. The sequence continues at coordinate 36,270 of MU868903.1, read as the reverse complement.
ACACCTTAGATGTTCCTCTTTCGAATTCATCTTTTCCTTCTACCCCAAAGTGGGTGAGGGATTGTAAGTGGAAATTGTGTGTGAGGCAGCCGGGATCAAAATCTCTGAGTGGTTTAGGAACGGATGGGCTTTGAAGTGTTTCTAATGGAATGGTAAAATGGATGGTCCAAGGCGAAAAAGGCTTTACCGTATCGCACTGTACTTTTGGCTGGAAGGCGTAGGCGCGCCGTGGCAATTAGTGAAAGACTTTTGGCACAAGTGCAGATCAGTCTTTCACTAGCCAGAGTTAACTCATGATTAGAACATAAAAAGTAGGCAACATAGACTTGCATGCATCGGAACTGAAGTATCAAATCATTCATGCCATGCAATGAATATCGAGCGGGAAATTACATTACGCTCAGTTATATAAAAAACGAATACTAATTACTCGGATACCCGTTCACATGCTCAGGTGACCTCTCAGCGTCTCTCTTCGTTGAAGTGGTCGGCTGCGAGGCTGAATGGCGAGTGACTTCGCCGTTGAATTCACGACGATCATCAATTTTTTTGTAGCCAGAATCGAGGTTAAGACTGAGACGTTATTGTAGACTCAAAGTGTGATGTTCGACTTGAAAATGTTTTTTTGAGATCAGATGCCAATCTTGTTTCAAGGCATATTCAAAGCAAGCTCGCCGTTGCGCTCGAATAGGCTGAAGAAAAAGAGCTGCTTGTGACTTAGTGAAATTCAATATGCCAGAGTGCTACCCGATTATTTATCAGAATTTTTGTACGCAGTTAGCTAATTTCTAGAACATTCAATTATGCGTAATATGGACAATATGGGCAGGTGATAAAACAGGATACTAATCTTTCGGATTAATGTAGTAAAGAGTTTTGATATTTAATCCGTGTTATTTCTATTTATTTGTTGGCTTATTCCTAGAATTTATTGTACGCAGTTAGCTAATTTCTAGAACATTCAATTATGCGTAATATGGACAATATGGGCAGGTGATAAAACAGGATACTAATCTTTCGGATTAATGTAGTAAAGAGTTTTGATATTTAATCCGTGTTATTTCTATTTATTAGTTAGCTGCCTCTCTTCGCTTCATGCTCAACGTGAGAAAAAAATATTATACAATCCCAAAGATATGGGATATCCTGACTTATTCCAGATTTCTCTCGCGCTTTCCTGAAAAACAGCCCCACCAGCTTCTCTGCACACAGTCTTACATGTCTGACACAACGGGTGATTCGCTCGGCGTGATTATAGAAAAGTAGTCTTTCACATGCTAATAGAAGATTATTTCTATCCTGCTAAATGGTCCAAATTGAGAGGATAAAACTCAAAATTACACCGTAAGTTATCGACCAAATAGACGAACTGATAGTGATGTTCTTGATGTTGTTTTACAGTGCACATGATCAACAACAATATAACATCTTACCCTTTTGTGCGAATACCTACCTTCGCCTCACTTTTGAAGATTCATGATTCTCTGTCGCTTTTTAGCGTCTAAGGTAGCCTTTCGAGAAACGCTGCAAAGGTGGAAAGAACGCCGATCATGAGAGGTAGGACATAGGCGTTCCGTAGCGTAAGTTCATTTTTTGCCCTACCTGATACCACACTTTTCTAAATTTTTGTAGAAATTCACATTTTGCCACTAATCATCAAACAGTGTTCACCCATGGAATTTCAGTGTGACTATCGTGCAACGTTACGCAACCTTTTTTTCTGAACTTGGTTAAAATTTCGCACTCCGGCAGTACCCATATCGTTTTCTTCCCAGGCATACGTTTGCTTGATGAAGAGCAATTGAAGGAACATAAAACCAATTACGGAGTTTCAACATGGCAAAATCTGTTCAAGGGTCTTAAGTGGAAATCTACATGTGAGCAAAAATCTCTTACGAATTATAATATTTGCATACGATTCGTCCATCGAATGCTCAATGCCATCATTAAATTTTCCGCCACGCCCGCTGATCTGAAATGCACTTCATTGTCATTCGAATTATGCTTACCAAGAAGGTCTTCTAGTCATGTCGCGCTTTCTCGAAACGGTTTTTTCGCATGATATAGGAGGCACATGCATGGAGCATTGAACTGCGCTGCAGTTTTTCTGAGCGGCCCTCCGAACGCCAAGAAAGGGGACCAAAGGTTGGTGTATGGATCGATTACCCAAGGTGACATAGTTTTCCGGCTGGCAATTGCACGATGTCGCATAATGGTACCCGTCGTATGCAATGAATGCCTAGATACCATAGAAACCATCGGTAACTCATTCGAGTTACGAAAAACTCATTTAAGGTTAAAACAAACAGGGGTCAGAAGATGTAGCGCTTGAGCTTTATAACCGATTTTCTGGCACACAAAGGGCTACTCAGGACACTGAACCATAGCCGTGAATTGAGCGAATTGCGTAAAAAGGCGCTCACATTTTAGATGGCGCGTCCGCATGAAAGAATTGACTTCATCTCCAAAAATTTAGTGCTTAGAAACAAATTTTTCACACACGATAAGAAGTAGTACCATAGGAAAGTGAAGTGTACCCACCTATACTTGTAACAGTTTCAGCCAAAATTTAATGATTCCTAGAGTATTCACCACAGTTTGTCAGCACTTACACGTTGACGTGGTGAGCCGGTTAGGCGACATCGGCAGTGAATCGCAAGGCTGAGGAAAAACTGCTTGGTTGTTTGAAGTGCTAAAACATTTCGTTACTGTTGTGAGCAATAGGTCTGAGCCATCGACATAGAGGAAATTGATTACGCGGTTTCTGTGCATGTTGCTACACGACGAACCAGCACGAGTATCTACTTGCGCGTAAGCACCGTAGCTCAGGGCTCACAGTTTCTAATGAAGTGAAGTTGTTGAAAAGCGTATTGACGGTGCAACTATAACTTTCTCAGGAAATCGGCTACTTCTCTTTCCACTTCCTGCCATTTTTCAAAAGTTTCCCTTGAGTCTTTAGTAACCTTTCTTTGTTGGTCGGCTTGGCCGGTATCTTGTTTGTTGACCTCTTTCTTCTGTAATCTCGGAGGCGCGTTCATCAGCTTTTCTTTTTAAAAACAGCAGACACTAGGGCTTTTTTCGTATCCATATCGATGAAGTAGGATAGTTAGGTAGAAATTTAGTACTCAAAGTGCTTTTCTCACTGTTTGCGTATGATTCCGAAATACACGAAGAACTCCGCGCGATCACTTTTTCCATAAAAATAATTTTACAATCCTCTTTAGCTACGCGTGTGCGTCAAGCTGAGCTGTGTTTTCGATGGAAGTTGTGGGCGATATATCTACATGGCACTCCTTTCTCGTTGGTCTCATATCCGTGGGGCTCAATTCGTTGCTGCTTTACACAATTTGTTTGAGATCACTGAAGGTCATCGGCGTGTACAAATACATGATGATCGCAACGACAATATTCGACATTTTATTTAGCCTTGTCGAGATGGTCGCTAGTCCGGTATGTTCTCGAAATTCTAGACTTTTGCGATGAATATTCCTAGACACCCATAGGGAGCCATACACGAAGCTCTAAAAGTCTACAGCATGGTTGACCAGTCGGAGCGCACTGCTGCGTTACCTACATACATTTAGAAACGCCTATTCTAAGGAGTTGGAATGCGTGGTGGATTTCTCATCCCTCCAAACTACAATATATCATATAACTTTTCAATTATCCCTTTCTCTCATCAATTCATGCGCAATGAAGATTTGTGAATGACCTCGCGACGACTTTTTCTAACCATGGAGCTGAGGGTGAACTAAGATTGATGTATGGCCAAAATTTTCATGAGCTTTGAGCATTTTTCGGACTGCATGACGTTGTCTACTTATCAACATTCCTCATTGGTTGCTACATATTTGTAGGTTGTCAGGATATACAACAACGGGAAAGTAGAGAAGAATTTATGATAGCACGTGGTGAAGGCATCGGTTTTCAGTGAAATTTGATGAACTGCATCTACTACGTGTGTGTGATCGCTGAGCAAGGCTTTGAATGACATTCTTGTCCATGGAGAGAGGAGTGATCTCACCCGTCAGTCCCATCTATTTAGTACGTCCTAAATACTGGGGATGAGTAATTCGGATTGGGAGCAGTTGAACGAGCCGTCACTCCTAGCCTCTATCCCATACGTAGTAAAGGTGGTGATGAGGCATTTGCGGCTGGTATGGTGAACTTCCACTAAAAAAAGACCGAAATTCCAACGAAACTTCAAATGCTATTTTTGAATCAGAGTTTCAAAAATTCGTATTTTAGAACAGAACCCCAAGCAAACACCTTTGAACGCAGTAATAGCAGGAGTAAATGCAGACTACATTTTTTGGTCATTTCAGACATTCGCTTCTGTGAATCTTCTAGCTTCTTTGATGATTGTGATGGGAGGCTTTCGTTTTATACCGCATGATGTCGGAATAACGATTCTTATAATCTTTGTGTTTCTTCTTTGCCAATCTATTGTCACTCCACCATGCCTATTCGTTTTTCGATATCTTCAAATATGCAGGTTCGTCAATGGATGCGCTAAGTGAAGTACGGATATTTGCAATCGGTCAATATTATGGTGTATGTCGACAACATTCCTAATTCACACATGTGTGGTGTTATAGTGACGTGATCCTGAAAATTTAGTTAAAAATCCAATCTGTAACGCTAATTCTTAGCTGGTCATACTTTAGGGCTAGTTCAACCGTCGTTGTTCCTCTTATCCCTTCCTTAATGAAACCCACCTGGCCACTAACCGAACCTGAGTTAGTTGACCTAGTAGACATCTTAGCTAGGGTTAGGTTGCATTTGTTAAGCTTGTGATCCCCTGCGCCTTTTTAAATTATGTTACAAATATAATGACGCTTCTGACTTGAACAGTTTGTTACTTTGAGGGCGGCCCATTGTCGCGCATCCCGTACAGTACACACCTCCTGAGCCGGTGCCAGACAAGTTTAGCGAATAACTAGCGGACCGCGGGGTAGGATGGATGTGCCAGTGCTTTACGTAGGACACCAGTGGTTCAAATCATGCGGCAGCAATGCAAGTGTGGGGAAGCGAAAAAAGAAAAGGACAAACCTGTCCGAATCAATAGTACAGTTGAACTATCTATCCTATACCAACTAATTATCAGTTTTATTTGCACGCTAAATAGAGATTGAGCTAGAGGAATTTTGGCCACAGGAATTGGTGATTGAAAATGTAGAAAGGTATTCCGTAAAAATCTGAGGACGTCTCCCAGCTTTGCTGCGTGACCATGATACCTATTCCCATTCCACGATCGAAAGCCGGCTCATTTGAAGTACAACATTCGCGCTCTGCTCGAGAGCACTAGCCAAGAGGGTTTTCAACGGCATAAACAACATGTCATTGTAACAGTGTGAGATTACGAAAGGATTGGTGATCACATTCATCTACACGTGCCCCGGTTCAGTGAATCAAGACATGATATCGGTAATGTGCCCCGTTGCTTCAACTTGGGATGATTGCGTACGGACGGATGAACAAGTAAATCAAAAAAAACTATTTCTTTCGCTGCTACCTTGTTCTTTAACAGTTTGTCAGATGGCGTGAAAAAGGGTCAATAGAACCGTGTGAAGGAAATCTCAACTGATTACATCACGGGCGTAATAGTTTCTGCGGCAGCAACTGATATCCGCATTCGTAGTCTTGCTCCCGTACATTTTGGAAAGTTCCGCCAGATCTGTGGATCTCACGTCAGAGTTACATTCTCAATGCTAGCCATCCCGAAGTTAACTACACAGAATCTTCTAGGACGAGATCCACAGTTTTGATATCTTTTCGACACGCCATCCTTTTTTTTCGTTTTTGACAGGAAAGAAATATATTTTTTTAAGAACAGAGGTCGTACAGGGAAAAACTCAAAATTTTGTGGGTGAAGTCTGAAATACCTCTAACAATGGAGAAGTACAATATGCGTGGAACTAATAACGGAGCAACTGCTAACTTAATGACTAATTGTTTTGTTCAAAGTACTGCGCCAATAGAGAAGTTGGCAATGGCCGCAACAATGCTACTGGGAGACTTGAGCACCCCGACGGAGTCGCGACGCAAAGTTCGGAAACACTGCCAGAATTTGACGTGTCATCTGTGCGCTAAACTGGTGAACACAAGGCAGGGGGTTGCAAATAGTGGACGTCCCTTCCCTAGCTTGCGGGTATGTGATCATCTCTTGCTCTGAAAGACATAATTCGCTCCCAGAGCTTTCCTTATCAGCAGCACGTTCTTTGTTCGGCAATGATGAGTAGATCTTCTGGAATGTATATACGTGCATTGTGTAGAATGTTGTTTTTGTGGAGTTCCCTTGTTGCTTGGTATACGTGGTCAGATATTCGGGTAGAAACATTCGTATTGACATCACAACTCTGAGAAGTACTGAAATTGGAGAAAAAAACGGCCGCGAAAGTATTGTCGTGCCCTGTAAAGTCTGCAATGCGATTACCAAATTTGCCGCTGCAGACGATTAACTATTGCTCACATTGGCCGCACTGCCACCTGCTGGACCCATATGGAGACGAAATTTGATTCTGTTGTATAAGCCTGCGCTGCCTATTGAAATGTAACGCTGCATTGATATTTAGGCAAAGTAAAATTGTGGGTCACTCATAACCTCATTTGCAGGACAACTTTTCTGTCAAGGCACTATCGCCGCTTGAAATATCTTCTAATTATTCCTTTGCTGGTGTCGTTTTCTTGCTGTGCTATGATCTGTTTTGCCGCTTGGCCCACCGACACGGATAAGGATATGTTCGACAGAATCGCTTATAACATTAATGTCGACTGGAATTCGACTTATTTGGTCGCATCGTTTTATGTGAGGAGTGCTTTCGAAACTAGAAAATTAAGCTTGAGTAGCTATCAAGACAAAAGTTTAGAAATACATTACAACCTTTGACCGTGCTCAAAGCATTGTGATGATGGCGGCAGCGATCACTTTAGTTATTGTGATGATCATTGCTTTATCATTGATGGTGTATTGTACGATGTCTATAGTAGAAGCTGCCAGACAGGGTCTCGATACAAGAACTCGAAGAATTCAAGTACAGCTCTATCGTACTCTGATTGCACAGGTATAGTTATTAGGAAACAATTCTTTGCGCACAACGAATACAACACATTTATACTGGGTGAAGAAAAATTACGTGTGCCTAATGTTTTGCTCAGTTTTGAACACTCGGGACCCCGGAATGTGCGTTCTTTTGGTTTCGAAGTATCTATGCATTGATGACTAGTGCATTGTGGAGGAACGTGCGTCTTCCATGTTTTGACAAGGATCGACTCAAGCTGCCGCGGGACTGGATAGAAAGGAATGGAAACAGGAAGATGTTCAAATCAAATCCGTAGGAGAATGAGAACAGACCACCTTTATCAGAAGAGCGCACAGAATCGTTAGAGGACGAGTGACCAAAAGGACAAGCGGAGCTGTAAGAGTGCAGCCGTTCGAAACTCCTCGAAAATGTAAAAATTATAGTCAAAAGTAAGCATTTAATTGGAGTGTGGGTATGCCACACAAACAAGTTTTGACCGTTCAGGTAAGTCAGGATCGGAAGGAAAAATTGAAGAATTGGTAGGATTTCTTCGGGGTGCGATTACGACTTGTGTGGCTTCCAAAAAAAGCTTACCATTTAGGCGGTCAAAAAATCTCATAACTGCCTTTGCTTCTGAGCTTAACTTCCAAGAACTTTCGCAACTCTAAAATGCTCGCAAAGCTCCATTCTTAGAACATTTGATGATTTGAAGTTGCATCAGTGCTTCAGGCAAGCTTCCATCGGTTTTTTTCCGATTTGAACATGAAGGTGCATGTGAGTTCTATGAAGAAGATGTTGACTAGGAAAATTCGGTGTTCAGAATGCAGGGCGATATCGATTTTATGTTATGCAGGGATTGACTGAAACTACTTGACCAATACAGCGATCTAACAAGTGTTAATATTACTACATCAAAGCCAAAATCGGCCTTTCTAAGGATGGATTTGAAGCATACAGTACAAATTTGAACCCTCCTGACTCTTGTTCAAAGTTCAAATGGAAACTGTTCGGAGACCTCGAAAAAAAAACTGTTCTAAGGGTGGAATTAGTTGGACGTTGAACACCTCCCGCACCATTGAGTCGATGGCGAAACTAATTTAGACCTCTATCAATATCGCTGGTTGCTTTATCAAAGTCCTTCGCAACTCGAAAATGTTTTGGCTCGTTGTTGTACAAAATATGTTTATTCCAAAGTCACTCGAAGTATGAACGTTTTAGGGCGCACGCAATTATTTGCCACCCGGTATATCTGTATTCGTAGAGAAGCTGGCGTTGTATATATCCTATTCGTACTGAGTATTATGTTTCTTTTGAACTCACCAGGAAAGGTCATTAGGCCAACCCGGCCAAATGAAATGAGGTGCACATTTCTGTACGCAGCATGAGACGCTGAACTCAAATCTGCTTTCATTATCTGCTGAACTCTTCTCTGAAAGGAGTTACGGAGGGTTTTTGTTGCCGCCCTTGATTTTCAGTGTTTTGCCTGCAATCACATGTTAGCTGCATTATAAAAGTATCGAAAGGAGAACCGAGGCACTTGAGTGAGCTTCGGTAGCGCAGTTGGTAGCGGTCTTGCTTCTCAAGTAGGGGTCGCGGGTTCGATTCCTTCTGGGGTTTAGTGTGGGGGGAATGGGGAGAGGTGTTGTATTAGAAATAATGCTTTGCAGATCTTTGGATGATGCAGACGGGCAAGCCAGACACAATTTTTGTCTATTATGAAAAGTGTTAAAAAGGTTTATTCTACCCAAGTGCCAGCCTTTTGTAATGGATTGGTGGATCGGTGAGTAAGTGACTGCCCAAATTTTCGAGGTTAGGTCAAAATTTCAGAATTCGCTAGAAGTTTCGCTCAAAGGGAGAGTCTGACTCCCTGATTACGAATATCATACTTGTTCGAAGCAAAAATGCCTGGCGCCTGCGCTACAAGCGCCCAAAGTAGTGAGGAGCGATGCCGTCCAAGTTCGTTATTAATTGCCAACAAACTCGCCAGGGAGTCGATCCCCTGACCTCTTTTTCGTGAGCCTCGACCACAGCCCCTGCGCTTTTCTGCTTCATAATTCCTTTCAGAGAAGAGTTCAGCAGATAAGGAACACATATTTGAGCTCAGCGTCCCAAGGCGCGTATACACATATACATCTCATTTCAATTGGCCGGGTTGACCAAATGACCTTTCCTGGTCAGCTAAAGAGCATTTCCCTAAAGGTTCATCCGCATCGTTGGAACGTGTAGCAACTTCGATCCGCGCTCTTGAACATGGAGACGCAGTGAATGGAAATTAGATCCTCCCATTTCATCTATAAGAGTAGGATAGTAGTAGGATAGCAGTCCAGCGGTAACAGAAAACCATATGCAAAGTTCAAGATAAGTTCATGGAATGAAATCCGGAACCCTTAAAAATCTCATCTCCCGGAGCTCTTGGAGAACCACCTGTAGAAAGGGTCGATTGAATGGGGCTAATGCAGGAGTGGATGGGGCCACAAGGTTTGAGTTAACCGTGATCACACACCTTGGTTCCCCGTAGCCGATTGTCACAGTGTTACCAGGGTCTTGTATTTTCTTAGCTAATATTATCATCCGGTTTTTTTCTATCCAAAAGACGCTAAAATTCTTTCTTCGTGTTGACTTGATGGAGTAAGCAAGCATCTGTTTCCTGATTCGCTGCAGGATTTGTTCAGATGATTGACCTAATTCCTTGTACGATTTCAAATAAACTAGACATCGAATAAATGGAGCACCCTGATAATTTGCAGAATATCGTTACAGTGATGTTGCAGAATAAGTAAGTAACGCTTGATGGGAAAAGTCGTTGAGGACAGAAGTAACGTACAGCTCACAGTGTATCAAGTGCATCTATGCCACATCCTTCCACTGAGCAAGTGTTTCCGATTGTTTTCCGCTTTTCAGTCACTTATTCCTTTCTTGTTCATTCACGTGCCATTCTATCTTTGCGTGTTGGCACCTTTGGTCCATGTAGACACCGGTGTGGCGTCTGACTTCCTGCCATTTCTATTTGCATGGAGTCCTGCTATTAATCCACTGATAGTTATGTACTTTGTCCGTGACTATAGAAAGTTCGTGCTGAGTAAGGTTATGCGACTGCGACGCGATATTCCATCCGCCACAAACAGTGTATTCCCGACTGCCACCAAGAGACCATAACATCATTTTCACTTAATATCGTACTAAATGTACTAAATAGCCTAGCAAGTGGTCCACATTTCATTCCATTTTACTGTTGCTAATTATCAGATTCAAATTCAGAACATTTTTCGCTTGTGTACTGTTTTTTAGTGTTGAAGTTCATGTAAGGTTCATGCTGTACGGTGCTAAATCGCCATGTTGCAAAAAGATGTGTACAGATCTTTTCGATCACATAGCTCTTTGATGTTTCTTTGATGTGTTTTCTTCATCACAGGCCTTTTAATGCATTTTCTTTCTAATGGTTTCAAGTACCCTCCTACAGTTTGAGTTTTCGAGCGAGTCTGATTACTTTTCAGGTAGATAAAAATACGGGAACTTCATGCCTACAATTAACGTTTCCATAGCACACGAGCAAACCCTAAACCTTTTGTCTTTCCGATGAACTCTATTTATTAGTTGTGATGCTGGATGATGAATTCCTCGCACTATCGAAAACACTGTTCAATGAAGAGATTGTATGACTGAACGTAAATTGGAATGATTCAGAAACTCTTACATGTGAGGGTCAAAGTTGCAGTGCTGAATGCTGAGTGAACTGCTGCAAATAGGCAGTCGTGAGCGACTGCAAAAAAAAACGGTAAATCTCAGGGCCAGCAGTTATCTCAAAGCTGTTTTGACGCTGGTCTCATATCTCTGCTATTTTTGCCGCATTTTGGTTGAACACTCACATTCTCGGCCAATTCTCTTATTAACTGGTTGAAGGAAGAACTGCTGTCACCACTGTTGATGCTTTAATCCATCTAGAACGGAAAGAACAGATTGTTGCTCTCAGGGATTGTATATCATATATACTTCTTAAACTCTGTGAGATAAAGGCTATGGATAGCTATATGAGACTCCTTTCCAATAGTTATGCTTCGCCCAGAAATAATGTGTGCATTGATCAACTCTAATATTCCTCCGGCTCCCGGTCAGAAGTTTGTTCACTGTAAACGTCACCTTTTAGTATAGTTCAATGTCAAAGTCGTTCGAAAGTATCCGATTAATCGAAGAAGGGCTCTGTTTGGCATAGCTTCCTTCGATCTGTAGCTGCGTTGAGGCAACCGACGTACCATCGTGTCTGGTTGAAATCTTTCTTTGAGGCTTGGTTTGTGGCAATACGAGTATTCTTTCTAGAGAGCAAATGGAAAACGATAAAAAATGCAGGTTTGAGATTTGATTTTCTTCCCGGCCTTGCTGACGTGGCCAAATTTGCGTAGCACCCCCTGTAGGCACGCAAGCATTGCTTAAAAGAGTTTATTCTTAAAACCTGAATATTTGAGCACTTTCCTCCATCAAATCCACCCCAATTCTTATTGCATTATCTATTAGCCCAAAATTACGCGGCATTTTTTTTCAAAGATGCGAAGGTTTATCTATTATTTTTCTAAGGTTTATCTATTTAGGAGAGTACCCGATATCAGTTTGCCTTTGAATCGATGTAGTGCTGTAAACTTCAGGTTCTGAATGGGTTTACCTTCTATCTGCGATTGTTTGAGAGAGGGAGACTAAAAATTAGAGAGCAGACACTACCAAGACGACCCCTTATGTTAGAATGCGCAATATTTTAAGCCTCGCCCAAGAATTCCGTCGTTAGTGGTGCGTAATACACTGATGATCCGCACACGCTGGCATCATGGACCTTGCAGACCGCATAAGATGTTCTGTTGTGCATGTGCTACTTCTTCCAATTGCATTTCTATTTATTAGTTATTATTTACTTCTTCGTATTTTACTAATTCCCATTGTCTATTCTATGCCAGTAAATTTCGGAATAGTCAAAAATGCTTTAATTTAGCAGAGGTCTATTTTTAATTCGATTCACTTTTGGATTTTTTTGTCGTCAGAATTCATACACATTCACGTTTTTGTACAATTGATGCTCAAAATTAAGCGGTGTATGGTAAGGCCAGGGCGTTTGCAAAATCATCTGCGCAACGCTGCCAAAAGAGCACAATGTTCAACGTCAACGTCAACGTCTCTTCAACTGAGATTCAATTCATGAGAGATTCTTTTTCAGTGCATCACGATAAAAAAGGAGGTTGTCTATTACAAAGTTTTGTACCACTTATGATGAGCTACTAGAATTCGTAAGTGATGACTGAGGTGAAAGAAAATATCAATCAAGTGACTACGTTATGTTTTCCATGATTGTTGAGCCATTTTACATCGAATTCCATTGAAATTCTCGGAATAATGTTAAGGTTTGAAATCTGAACCACGATGTGGCATCCACATTGGCCATCTGGGAAGCTGGTCATTTCGTTTGCATTTGCTTCCTGTAGCTAACACCTCAAATTTCTTGAGATCTTTTCTGTGCCTATTTTTATGAATACTTATTTTCGAATGAAAGGCAGGGCAACGTTTCTAAGAGAGATAGCCGAGCACACTTTTTCGAGCAGCGCTGCTACAGTATATTCGGGACTTTTTATTGTACTGATTTTATAAGCGAGGGAGGTTGAGCGAGTATCGGCGCTGGTGGAGTTGAGGCCTTTGACAACGACGAATTTGTCGAAACGTTAGGCTGAATAAAAATTCCACCATAATAAACCTGTTTGGCACAATAAAAACAACTAATTATTCGGGATTGACTTCCCTTATTTTCGCGAAAGTTGACCCACACACTGGGCATCTTATGAGTCTCAGTGTCAAGGTTCCATATGACCCGCTATTGTGAACGAATCTGAACAAGCTGCCGATGCTTGACAGAACGCTTCTAGTGTGAGATTTTGACTGTACTGATAAATCCCACGAAACTTGAAGCTTTGAGAAGAAGATGCCTAAATTTCACATGGCTTGAGCTTGTCCGAATTTCTGTTATGACCTCGTATTCCGTTGTTTCTTTCGGTCCTCTCTTATTGCTTAAATGACCATCTATTGGCTAGCGCACATGAGAAGCAGACACTGTGTGCTAGCCAATGCTGCGAGCCTCGGTAGCCTGGCTCCGAAGGATGTAGAAGCTCTGACAAGTCTGAGGGAGGTTCATCTATAGCGAAACGAGTGAAGGTGCACTATTGGACGCGAATCTATCCAGTAGACAAGAGAACAAGGCAAAGCCTTCGTTATTCTAAGACCGCTCGACGTTTTATTGCTAGAACATTAGAATTGTTATACACTGCGTTTCATAAATATAGGTCCACCCTAACTTTTTGCTATTCCAAAGTTGCTGTGCATTTTTGGAAAATGCCGCTATTA
>MU868903.1:0-19115 GCA_036418205.1 Ostertagia ostertagi | reverse complement strand
AGATGTCTTGTTTTAGTAAATGGCCTAACTATTCGAATGAATCATCGCCTCTGAAAGCAGTGGTTTTCACCGTTCCAGGGGATCGTCCGCTGCCACACAAGGACGCTAGTAATTTGTGAAAGTGGAATGGAAGTAAATTTTTTTATTGTTTCATGATTCATGATTTATTATTGGTTATAAAAGAAAACACAACAAGGCCAGTAACATCAAAATTACCAATAGAACAGCATGTAAAGGTAGGAAATTACAAATACAAATCAGCAAAGAGTGTAGCGGGGGAAGTGGCTGCACATGGTGGTGAAGAGCAGTGGGCCGCCAGCACTGCAAGCCGCGAGCAACAGAGCGTCTCCGGATACCAACTTAGTAGGTCCGTCAACACCACCATGGTCCATGCGATAAAACTAGGGTCTAGACGAGATTAGGTATGGTAAGTAAAATTAAACAAGTGGAATAAACAATGCTCACGTCAGCAAACTAAAGAGGTAGGAAAGAAGCAGTCATCAACTGCTTTCGGAAACCTCTTCGAACTTCTTTTCTGTAACTAACTCACAGCTGTGAGCTAAATTACTGCGAGCTTCCGTGCATAGAACCATAGTCCGCTTTGTGATAGTAATATCTCCCAAGTAGCCCTACAGGGTAGCGCTGACTTCTTCATAGCAGCGATGCTTCCGTCACCACAGCTTTCGTCATGTGGGTAACCACATGTGGCCTCTCTTCTCCGCCGTAACTCCTTCAGTGCCGACTATCCTGTGCTGATGCTCCTCCAAGTGTTAAGTTGTACCAGACGTTTGTGCTTGTTTTTCAAATGTTGAATCAGAACTCCCTTTGGCAGTTTCTATTTATTGGTTTGTCTCACGATTAGTAAATCACTCTGGCTACTTTCAAACTTAATTCTTTTTTTATCGGCGGAAGATCTTGCTCGTCCACTACATCCCTACCAAAACTGGCATTGCCCATGGACTTGAACCATGTAATGCAGCGTCTTATGAGCGCGACGTTTGCCACTGCACCACAAAGCGTTTCTGCTTTTCGTTAAGAGATGTAGAACGCAAGGTAATACCCTATATCTATTGTCCGCAATCTATTCTTGTTACTCAGGTGTCACCTTGCGCTCAAAATATCCACTCAAAGATGAGTCTCGAAACCGACCTCACTGGCTTCATTATCTCGAACCCGAGGACCGTAAGACTTCACATTGTTGGCAACAATTCATTGACCGTTTGTCTGCATATAAGATAATAGACTATTCTGCACTTTTTTCCACTTTTTCTTTGTTTTGTTGTGGTGGTTTCAGTTGAAAGTGGTGCTGTACAGGAGCCCCACATCTGCACTCAACACTAATTAGATAATTCCCACAGTCACAATCTTGGACTTAGTTTAAATTTCCGCATTTCCGCGTCTCGACACCTATTTTCACTTCTTCGATATTTCCACTCTCAGTTTCTCACGTCTTACAGTTCATGTGAGACACCACATATAATATTTCAAATTAATTATCAACCTAAGTGTTCGCAGTGATTGACGCAGTTGTCAGTGCAACTTTTTTTGACACTCTTCCTTCAGAAGCCTAGTCCAAAGACTACATACATATTGCAATAGTCTCCATGTCCGCCTTTCTTGAAAACTCAGCATTTTCCGTGTGTGTTGCTGTTAAATACTTCTGTGCCTGAGAAATTCATAGTGGAATACTTGTGTTGCCTGACGTTTTGACTATGTTCGTTCCCAAAGGTCTAAAATAATTTCAAAACGTCTTGCAATGCTACCATCCTGCTCAGCGCAAACCCTTTTCATCTAAAAATTACGACTGTTTTCTGCGAACTACAATTAGGGTGAAAATCGAATCCAAAGAACGGTCAACTCACGTAAATTACACTTCTGTGGGGCCGCTCGCTTCAAGAACAAAGGAGCAAGGATAGCGATCGCTCCTACGCTACTTGTGAATTGTGTGCCTGCATCACGCTAACGTCCACTTCATCTCAGAACCAATAAGACCGAGTGGAGCAAAGCACCCACCAGCTATCATCGTCGTCATAACTCTGGTTGTCATGAGAGCATTCACCTCTGCACAAACTAGACCAGATCACGACCTTGAACACAGTTGGCCAGTGGCCTTCGTCTAACGTTGACATAGTAACGGATCAAATACGCCGTGGCTGCCCCGAGGATTTGCCAACCCTTCTAAGTATTCTGCGTTCTACAATTCTTTCAATGTAAAGCAAAAACGCTTTGTGGTGCAATGGCAAACGACACGCTCATAAGACGTTGCATTACATGGTTCAAAGTCCATGGGCGATGCGAGTTTTGCTAGGAATGTAGTAAAGTTTCACCGTTGAGACTCAGGGTCACCTCGCTGTCTCGTCTCTTCATTATTCGCCGTTACTGCCGATTTCCACCACCTTTGACTCCCAGTCTATGGCACTTATTACCCTCCCAGGCCTCTCATGTGTTTACCAGCCAGAATTACCGGCGCAAGTGAATGGCGCAATCACTCCAGCACAGATAGCGTTGTCGGTAACAACTGTTTTTCAGAAAATCGCCTCTTAAATGAACATGTCACATCAACTGTTTTTGGCTAACGTCGCTCTACTAATTAGCATTTTTCAAGGTCGTTTTCGTTTGAGAGGCCTGTCTTGCCTCTTGCTAAACTCAGTTTTCGGCAGTATAGCAGTATCGTTTTCAATTGCAACTTATGCATATTGCTCTCTTCAATTCTTCCAATCTGTCCCGGACTAATATTCACTCAAATGAGGAAAATACAAAAATTTTGAGCTTTACTGCCACCAATTTCATAACTGCATTCAATCACCATGATATCGCTTTCGATAGCAAAACAGCAAGTCTTCTTTTGTGATTGCATCAACATCAATACCGATGGTGCCAAAGATCATCCATTCCTATTGCTCAGAAATCTTTCGATGCGTGAGCCTTGGCGGTTCATCGTTTTGTAGTGATGTCTGGAAGCTTTAACAAATGATCACAGTATCTCCACTTTCTTTATCTTCAAAAGGCTTACAAGGAATGGTCAATTGGTCGGTCCGGCCAACTGCAATGAGAGGTTGTCCGATGCACACGTCTTGCGACGCTGAGCTCAAATCTGCTTTCGGTTTTTGCCGAACGATTCTCTGAACGGAGTTACGAGGGATTTTTCTCACTGTGGCTATCTCACTGTGGCGCCTCCTACATTCCCTGTCCCACTGGCTCGCATAAGAAGAGCCGTAGAGCATCTAAATACAATGGGTATAGGTTCTAGCGAGTAGAGGTCTCTTGCTTCATAGGGTGAGGTCATATGATCGATCCAGTCGGTAGCAAATTTTGCATTTTTCAAGGCTGCTCATACGAGCCCAGAAAGCGTTTATAATTGGTTATTTCTGTTATGCGTTCTGTTCGTTCGTTCTGTTTTTACGCGAGCCAAGTGGGATAGGGGGATGTAGAGGGCGCCACAGTGAGATAGCCACAGTGAGAAGAATCCCTCATAACTTCGTTCAGAGAATCGTTCGGCAAAAACCGAAAACGGATTTGAGCTCAGCGTCGCAAGACGCGTGCATCGAACTACACCTCATTACAAACGGCCGGACCCACCATGGCCACATATTCCTGTTATTAGCCCAATAAGACACAAAGTGTCGCTATCAATCTACGCTCAGTCCCTTTTTGTTGAAAGAACCTTGGTAAGCATTGTAACCCAGGACCCCATAATCTCCGTCGCTGCTCCGCTGAATACCCTCCATCCACGTGTATTCACTCATCTACCTATGCCGCAGCCAAGGCGGAACAAGCAAGCTAAAAGAGGCAGTGGATATTTTTTGTCCTCCTCAGCATACCTTCTCATACCTACCTACCCTCACAGCCAGGCAACCTTCTCGCTTACAACCCCTCTACAACCTCTTTGTTAATTATGTGACATTCAGTGCCGAGAACAGCTTTAGACTAGCACTTCTCCTTACGTGATCTCAGTCACTTCCCTTCCCTCCTTCGACTGATTTAAAGTGTTATGAGCAGGATTTAGGTATCATACAATCGTCATAGCCCGAGCAAGCCAATCGTTTACAGCCCTCATTTCTCCAAACTGCCGAGAACAAGTCTTTCAAATCACTACCTACATTTAACGCTTAAGCAATGAGATTTTGTGCCCTAGTGCACCGCAATTGAACTGGCTGATCGATTTCTCGCTGGAAGGAGAACAGCCATGCAAGAACGTGGAGACAGAAAAAATCATAGTCTCACCGCTACATCGCATGCACAGCAATCTTCTAGGGATTTTGACAGGATATAAACTTTTGTTGCGTTTCTCTCAAATGGAAAATGTGAAAGTTGCAACTTAAACATGAGAACCGGAAATTGACAACAGTGGCAGAAAAATGAAACGTCTTACATCCAGGCATTCAGGTCGTGGCAGGTTTTATTCAGGCCATGACATCAGTTCCGTTCCGCGCATCTTAATTCTACTTCCGAGGATAACTTAATTGAAAAATGTTCTACGAAGTTGGCTAGTATCGAAGTTATCGGCTGTCCCAAGACACATTATCTTAACTCCATTTACCCTCTTTTAATATAAACGCACAACTTGTCCTCGTTTTTTGCACGTAATTTTCCGTGTCCCGTCCCAGAAGTGACTGATAAGGCAGTAAATAAATGACAAGCCGCTACTGTGTGTTCAAGTGGCGATCGTACTGTCGATAGGCTCTGTCCGGCTGACTGCCGAGTCGTCCAATATTGAACAAGAATACGTATGAGTTAGGCGATTCGCGCGTAGACGAGTAGTGCGATTAGGTTTACGCTCATGGCAAGAGCAACAAATCAACGATCCTCTCTCCATCGCCTGCTCGCTGCTCACCTACCAACCAATCAACGATCGACCTAGCGCCTAATCGCACGGCGATCGCTCACCTATGAAGCTCATAACAACTGGGTACTCGCGACCGCGATTTCATATTGGCCCTGGCATGAGTGAAACCTCCAACGACTATATAAGCACCTAACCAGCACACTCTCGCATAGCACAGCAGTGGAGGGAGCAAGCAGAAAGAAAGGCAAGCGAACCGTAAAGCGACGGCAGGGCAGGAGGCGTTCCAGCGTTGCTGGGGGAGCATTCTGGTTTCAGAATAAAGGAGAAGCATTAAGACCTGCTGAAGACCTCCAGTAGGACTTCATTCCCATGGTCCCCTCTAGTTATAATTATAGCGAGCGATGCTCGCTAAAGAGCCACCTTGAGCACTTGGAACGGAAAGATATTCGTTTTCTGAACTCGAGCGGGCATGACGCAGTGTAAATTGCCGTGAAGAAAAATGAAAAGTAATCATGTTACAAAAAAGGCTTCATAGACGGGGATCCGCGTTTTCCGCGATTTTTTATACAAAGTAATGGGCGTTCTGTAAGCTTAACATCCACATAGGGATCATTCGTGAAAAACGTGAGCCGTGACGAATCGAAAGAAATGATCCCAAAATGTCCCAGCAGAAGCACAGTGGTTTGCCATTGGAGCAGAGTCACATCTGCTCCATAGACACTTGGCCTAACGAGCGAATTCTCTACCATCATATCGACCCCTTGCCTTCATCAATTAATCGCATTCTAGCTAGCACACTTTACTGCTACCGATTACCTTCGTCCTAAACCCCTGACCATTCCCTACCGACTTAAGTACCACTTCTCGGGACTAATAATGAACTTGAACAATAATAACACGATACAAACCAATAAATATAATAAAAAAACACGAGCGTTTGCCGTTGATCCAACCCTTTTTGGGATGCGGCGCATATTCTTCTTCAATTTACACTCATCGTAGCATTGAATGGATGCGGTTTGGCGTGTACACTGACCAGCGGGGGCCGGCCGATGCACACGTCAGTGCTTTTTTATGGTCCCAGACAGGACTGGTACCAACTAATATACCTCGGAGGGTAGTAGAGCTTGATGGGCCCATATGACCACTACGCAGAATTCAATCCCCCGGAGGCCAGACTGGTCAGCGCGTCATTGCACTACTTTTATCCAAGGACTAATTTAGTAGCAATTTAATGCGCTATATATAATATAGTTTTCTCGTTTAATGATCAATGCAGTTGCTAGTTTAAAGGCAATGGTTCCATCCGCGAATCCCCCTCCAATGAGGAGTGGCTGTGGAGGCGCATCTGCGCTGTTTTCTATAGCAGAAGGGAACGATGCACTCGGCTGTCAGACAGCGCAAAAAGCGCCCCATAAGGTAGGGCCGGCGCAGCCCCCGCGGCGAGCTTCGCACCTCGCAGACTATTCCTTCCGCATCGTGAATATAAGACGACAGTGGATCCAAAAGTCTGCCAGAACAGTGATCGGTTCGAAGACCGAATCCTTGGATTATTCAGGCTTCGGTTCAAACTCGAGCAACATTTTAGTTTTTGTAGCCTTTGGAGTAGCCTGATTCCGGACGAAATAGTAATTACTGATATACAGCCAAACTCATCACACCCTGTCGAAATTTTGAAATTGTCAATTTTTCTGTATCCCGTCAAAATTCCACTTAATCTGCTTATTCCTTGCAATAATCAACTCTCTCATCTCAAACAACCCTTCACTTTTAGGTACATCTGTCCCCTTATTCTATGACCCCTTCACAGAGTACAAACACAGTAACTGGACCTTAATTTGATTATAAGGTATGCCGCTATCGCAGTTGCCAATAAATTTATTGAGTTTCTTTTCCATAAATGCTTCGGTAAACCGACCAAAACGTATCTGTGATTGCTTTGATGATAACTCAATTGCTATACACATAGCGAGTTACAGTTTCTCCTGAGATTCCTACCATCAGTCGAATTACCATGACGTTTGCAGTTGCACAATCACCTAGAAGGCAACCCTCCTAATCACATAATGTTTACATCTCACACCTGGCGATTAGCCAGCGACAATGTTTCGTCGACGTCAGTTCGTCGTTAACGCCATTCAGGTCAACTTTGATCAGAATGCGAGCGAGAGAAATGTTGTTAGAGACAGACAAAAAGTAAATCTCTTCGTAATTCAGTAATTCAATCCCGACAAGTTTCCGGGACTGCACAACTTCAAGGTCCATGTGAACTAACAATGAAATAATTATGTCTATACAAAAAGAATTTGAATCACATTGATCCTTTTTCCATTGTCCTGATACGATATTTTCAAGCAAAATTTTAAAATTTATATTGTTCTTCAAGCCTGTTTAAGTTTATCTAACAAGGGTGTGTGAGCAATGGAATCGTTCAGTCTCCGTTTCGCAAGTGACCTTCAGACGGAGACTGAACAAATATATTCTCTCCCCCAGAACTGCATTCGTTCAGTGAGATGGGAAAATTTCGCCACTCCTGAGCAGTACAGACATCATTTGTTTGGGCGTTTTCAGTGAGGTGCAGTTTGGAAAATCGTTTTCGATGGGGTGGGGCCTTATTACAGAGGACAAGGCTCACTGCTGGCATGGTACGGAGGCCCAAAAAGGCATACTTCTCACAACGGACATGGAACGGAAGTCTCACTGAAAATTGCTTCCCCCTAAAATACCGCAACGATGAAACCAACAAACCTTGGCCTCTATCCCCAACTTCTCCAACCTCATGAAACTGGGTCCATGGTCGACGAGCCCAAGAATCACTACGAGATGCCCCAGTACGAGATAGCCGACACAAATAGAGCTAACCGCTTATTTAGTCTAGGTGATTCTAGACCAACAGCCGGCACCACATAACGTTACCCCATTTGCGCCCTCACGTTGTATTCCTTTTGATTCTTTCACATCCTGGACATTCAAAAGATAACTTTTTCAGTTTCAGACTAATTTAGAGGCCCGTCCAACAGACAGGATTAATATAAAGCTTCACAGTTGAAGGGTTTAGTCAAACACACAAAAAAAACTGCAGAATCGTCATATCGTCATTGAGTTGTATAGCTATGGCAAACAGGCTCTCAGAAACATAGTATTTGCTACAAGGTTAGCTTAATTGCTTCAGTTCTGAGTAAATCTTGCCCATTCTCTTGATTGTAATCAGCAAGCAATTAAAGCCATGTTTCGCGTTTGGCGGATACTGCTAAAAACCTCAAAATCATACTGCACTCTGATGGAGTACGGAGCTTAACCCCCCCTACCCCTACGGATTTCGCAATGCACCATCGCCACCTCTTCATTTTACTTACCATCAAATCAACGCCACAACGTAACAGTAGGAGCCCCCTAGGGACAAGTCCGAATACCCCGCTTTAGACCAGCTCGCATGTGATTTCAAGCCTGCGGATTTCTAATACCTCCTTCCCGAGAACCAACCATCACGAGTACGTTGATTAGGCCTTAACATACCATAGCTATCCAAGGGAGCTGTCTCCTGCGTGAGTCCTTTTTGAAGCATAGAAAAACAGTTTTTATAATGTATGTTATATCCTTTGGGATGAAAACAATAAATACCTGCTAACCTTTTATTACTTTTTTCATTACGCTATATATATATATATTCTAACTTACAGTAATGAGTACAATTAAGGGAAGATGTTTACTGTATAACAAGAACGTCACGTTTCCAATATTTTGTGGCCACAATAGAAAAGTACTCTTTTGATACTAGATATTTAAGTAACTCATGTCTAAGATCCATATGCTACCAATAACACATGAAATGACAATGACCCCCAAACGAACTGATCAACGACGAAGGGCGCGCACACCGTTTATCGCTTAAAAGTTCGTTAGCGGCTTTACCAGTTGGCACGAAACGAATCAAATTGTACCTTTTACAGATAGCTTATTATATTTTCCTTCTTGTTCTGCTATTTTTATCAATCAAGAACGTTACGTGATTCAGTGAAGACTAGCCTGCCGCTTTGTAAAATCTGTTTTGTTAGAAATTAATGATTTTGCCGCACCAATTCATCCCACATTGTGTAGTATCCCACCCTCATGGTTCATTTCAACAGCTCTGACTGATCATGCGATTAATAGCGACACACTTCCGTAGGCCGTTTCTTCATATAGAATGTTCTTGCAGGTGATAGGTCACTTGGTGGGTGGGTGAATGAGTGGGTAAGTGGGTCGGTCGAAAGAAAGGGATCTTTCAAGGCTCCGGATAGGTCAGGTTCAGGAATACGTCAGCAACTGCCAAATAAATAGTTTTCAGAATAACATGCTCTTGGAAATTCGTAGTAGTACCTTGAAAACGATTTGACCTACACAATGATTTGCGGGGACCAGTCGATGTTCAAGTCAGTATTTTTATCCTCCCAGACAAGCTCATTACCAAGTGACTTATCCCGGGAGGAGGAAGTCTTGGATTTCTTCGACGGCGTACCCTCCTCTCTCTCATACGTGTGCACACATATTGTTATCGCTTAATTAGATAATTGTATAGTACAATGTTTTAAAGTAACGGTGCTGACAAGAATATGAAACCCATTTTTGGTGCCGGCGCCAGCTGGCGGCAATTGTTACTTGAGCTTCTTCAGCCACCCATTTTCGGTTTCAAGTTGGCAACGGCGTAATCGACGCTCCGAACACGGATATGGTATTTATTTCTGACGCTAAGGCTTTTCCCAATAAATCAGTCATGAACAGAGAGTTGAAATATCACTGCCGCAATTACCAGCGCCGTGGCGCGGCGCCAAAAAAACGGATGCCATTTCCACACTCAGGACTATCAGTACCCTGTCCGTGAGTTTATAGCAAAATTGTAGGCAAAAGAGGCGCCAGTGCCAAAGGCGTCAAATGCTACCAAATGGCAGTGACGCCGGACCAAGGTGCCCGTAGATACTACAGAGCCTGCTGAGCAAGATGTGATTAGGTAAAAACTTGAAACTTGCGATATGAAGTTTTTTTGTGCTGCATCCCCACATCGGGCCGCATGATCCCACGTGACAAAAAAGCACCTCCTCTCATCGAGCCGCAAGTCTCTGCTTCGCTTTACAATGTCTGCTACCGGTCTCTAAGGGTGGAAGACCTAGGCGGGGTTTAGTCCAGCATTTCACCGCTAAACAGGCGCGTTTAGGTAGCGTCACTTGCCGCTACCATTTTCGCAACTTATAGAACTTTTTATTCCAATCATACGAGCTGCCAAAGTCAATCAGTCATGTTGGTGTTTGTAACTTTGATGGAATCCAATTTTCTCGAATGTAATCCGCTCTCGAAGGTGACTCGGCATGATATCAGGTGTGCTTGATTAATTCGCTAACTTAGTTACATGTTTGCCACAAACTCAGTTTAAGTTACTCTGCGATTCTCGAATAGCCGCTAAAGTATTTGTGTCACTGTCACAAAGGCCAGTACGTAATGCTTTCATATTTTTTCACCATTGACATTTTCTTGACTTTTCGCTCTTTTGAAACACTCAACAATCAAGCGAGAATAGAACCGAACTGAAGTTTCCGGGTGAAACTCCAGTTCCGGTACGGGGGGGGGGAATCCCTGTTATCTTATCCGTAGCACTCAAGAGCACCCCTTGGACTTTAACATGGATAAGATAATCGGTGAACGACTCGTTTTAAGTGCACTTTTGATAAGGACCGTTGTATGCCCTACATCAGTCACATCCTGCTCACATCCTAGCATGGTGCTGCAGTGGCAGCTGGAAGGTCGTGGAAGGAGGGGAAGATAAGGGGGGAAGGGAAAGCACCCCTCACAAAATGGAGGTAATATTAAGTATTTTGAGCTGTTAATCAACTCAGGTCTCGCCAAATATGTCTCTCCATGGGTGAATTCACTCCATGGCCTGGCTCCTACACCGTTCCACCTAGGAAGGATGTTCATACCCCAGTTCATGACCATTTCCCTTGGACTATAGCAGGCCAAAATCCGAGTACTCTGAGATTGCTTCCACGCAACATCGGTCCTTATAAGAAGTTAATAAATGATCGATTATGTGTCATGAGAGCTCTGATACTTTTATTCTAGTAATGGAGAGCACAATGGAGTGCCTCCCCCTCCAAACTGAAGTTTCACCGCCTCAACTTTTGTTAACTCGATTGTATTTGATAAATATTTGGTAGGCGATTGTCAAACCAAAACCATTAGCATTAATCTTCAACAACGGCTAAATTTGCCACTTTCAGATTTAGCCAAAAATGCAGAATTTCATTAGAAAATTCGACAGCCAAATCAATAAATGAAAGATTGATGAAGATGAACATATGTCGAAAAACTTTTATATGCATAGCATTTTGGCAAAGAAAGAGGTCTTTGGAAGGTTTCCATTTATCTTTCCCGTAAATGCACACCTCACCATCAGTTTGGTCTTGCAGTCCCGCTCGAATATACGCGCTCCAGAGGAGCTCAAGCAGAAGGACCGCCAGTCCTAAACGGTGGAAAAAACGTCGGAAATACGGGATTTTCTGAGCTGTGGAAGCTGCGGGTCCAGGTTGGTGACAGCGTAGTACGAGATAACCCGAGTAGAGGAGAGGAAGAGGAGTCTGAGATGAGAGAGCATAAAGAATGGTAAGAAGTGAATGGAGTAGTGAAGATCTCGGACCAGTAGTGAGTCATGAGACCGAGCGCTTGAAAGTTTAGCAGCTATTACACACGGTTCTGGAGAGGTTTGGAGGGGATATGGGGGGGGGGGTGCTCAAAGGCACACTACTGCCAGAAAAAACATAAAATCAGTAAGAAAACACTTTTGGGGCTATTGATTTTCGCCCAAGGACGGGCAGTTGCCAAGATGACGGGCGTATGGACGAGTTACCGCTGCTCAGCAGCAGGCGCACCTTCCCGTACGAACCCCACACCTCACTTCTTGAAGTCAAGCCACTGTCCACGTGGTGGGCGCACATACTTCCCCGATTGCGTTCGCCTCTTTATTGTAAATCGCCTTCTCCAATAACTTGCTGCTTCTATTAGCATCTGCATGTCCGCTTTTTATCGCACACCCTTGTGGCCCCTCCTTTTCGGCGCCACACTTTCTTCACCTACTCGATGCGGCTGTGCCTTCAGATTATAAATTAAATCCCTAATTATAAGAAGACCCTTCCTGACTGTCATCATTCATATATAGCTGCCACATTACGACTGTTTTGCTAGCGGCTACGTTCTTATTTCATTCTCACCTAGCTTTTCATTTTTTTTGAGCTTCGCCATTCTTTTCTCATAACTGCTGCTCGCATTTCTTCCATGCCAAGGTTACTCGAATCGATAGACGACGGTTCGAAAGATAGATCGCCCGCGTCAGAAGAAGGTCGTTTGCTTGTTTTTCAACTCTGGAAGGGTTTCCACTTTTGCGTTACATCAACCGACCTAGCAGCCCAAAATAGTGGGCAAAACAGCTTTTCTGACATCCTTCATACCAACATTTCTTCTCTTGATGCCTTGGAAGATCAACTAGATATTTTTCTTTAAAATTTCCTTACTTCTTAGAACGCAATGGTAAAAAATGTAGACACAGCATAGTGTCAACACTTCCTCTGTCCTGTGTCCAATTTATCGCAATTAGCGCCTTTGAAGCAGTTATTGTCTCACTCAACCAGAGCTTTCTACTTCTTTTTATTATTTAGTTACGGCATAAAACAAATGATATATCTATGTAAACTCACAATAGATAGAATAAATGCGGGAAATCAACAGAATTTAGTTGCTCAAAGGCAAGAATCAGGATTAAATTGATGGAGATGACTCCACTCAAATGTGAAAGTAGAGATGGAAGGTGGACCGCCAGTGGAGAAAAAAGGAAAGAAAATCCTGAAATACACAGGAAATACGAGCATTTTGCTCCATGCTGGGGAGGCCGGTCATTTGGCGCGATCCCATTGCATTAGAGCGCACATTACCACAAAGGTAATCCCAGACAACTCTTGCCATATCACACAGTCCATTATCACCTGGCCTGGACTTTCAGCAATGACGATGTAATAATTCGGGCCGTCAAAGATCACGCTGAGTCCCAAAGATCTAAAAAAAGAGTGGGTAGCTTCGTTGGCCTGATGCCAAGGCAAGATGAACGGAACAGAATGTGTTGCGCGGACGAGTTGTCCGGCCACAGCAGGACGTGGTAATTACGGCCTGTGCGCTCCAATGCCAATGGGATCGCGCCATATGACGCACACCCCTGTGCTGTGGAGAAAGTTTAAAGACAGGCACGGAGTTAAAGGCAAGATTCGGGATAAAATAGGTGTGGAAAAGCGTTCAGTTATGAAGCTATAGGTGGGAGGTGGTCTGTAAAAGAGAAGGAAAGCAAACGAAACCACCGATTACGCCCCGTACAGAGACCTCCCTATTTCAGCCACATTCCACCTTGGGATAGAGAAGAGGCGAATTGGACGAGTTTCACGAACCTAACTCTACTTGCTCCAGTGTCAATAACATTGGATCGCGCTGGGACCACTGCCTCAAATGCGCCCGCGCTTTTCAAGCAGCGCCACGTGGCAACCGACAGCGAAGGGTGGGGCTTGCGGACGAAGGTGTGAGTTGCGGGTTGGACGAGCTCCTTGCGCCTTTGTCGCGTACTTTCAAGCCGCAAAAGGGGCCCGACATCAACACTTGTCCACCTGCCTACTACCCCCTGGATGGAACAGGCGAGCCCGCCTGATCGCGGAGCGTGCCTTTAAGGTTCATGTGAGCGCGGAGGTGGTAGAGAAGTCCGAGAGAGAGAGCATAGCAGATCAACGCAGCGACGCAGACAAGATATCGAACGGTGGGCGGACCATGTTAAGTTTGGTGGAGTCTGTTAGAAGTCCATGGCGCCTAGGGTCCTAGTGACGCGTTTCGATGTAGAAAGGTGGCGCTACCTTTGCACTTGCGTACCCAGCACTTCTAGCCATGGTAAGGGCTTCTTAGGTGGGTCTGAGCTTGCCTTTAATAGAAAAGGGTTTAAGTGAAAGAGGACTTCACAATGATTGAAAGCCAAGGCATTCCATTAATGATCAGAGATGGAGGCGTTGGCAGTACAAAAATGCAGAAGCTGCATTTGCACAGATTGGAAAACATCTCGAGTTTCTGATTCTGATTGACGCCCAACGGTGACTTTTTGAAAGAGGGCCACTTTTTAAAATTCTCTGTGTGTCTAATTGTCTGTAAGAATATTTCAAATTCTGCTTTTCCTTAGCAGATGCAACCAGCATCTCGTAGCCTGTAATTTCGCCATTTTCACAAACAAAACCGTAAATACTAGTAGTGAAATCGCAATCGCAAAACAGGAGTTTATGGCAGTGGTTGAGAATTTACGTATATATTTATGTGTTTGTGTTCAAGACACCGTAATTATACTATGGTAAGCTTAACGTGTGCGTCAGTGGACATATACTAAATTGGTATGTTCTCGGCGCTCTACCGGACATACTTTGACGTAAATATATATTAGATTACTTATATATCTTCTACGAAACCCATAAACAAAAGCAGTTATCCACTCTCGTTTGCTATTTCATAATCTGTTTATCTTTCCCATCGAGAGTTGTTTCCACCTATATTCTACACAGGCATAAATTCTGCCGATGCTCAGGTCAAGACCATTCGAGCCACTCTTTACCACCTTGACGACATGCGCGGATTAGTACCCTCCCCTTTCTAAATACGCAGAAATTTGTGGGCAACTTGCGACATTGATCGTGGCATTAACGAGGTGGCTATGCGATTCACCAATACATCTTTCGAGCACTTACGGTTGATGTTCCCTTTTTCTATTCGAGTGTATTTAGCCAGCGTGGGTTCTCCGCTCTAACAATTTCTATGTAAAGGGTGATTTCATCAGGGAGTGCTCAAGAAGTTCGCCTTGAAATCGATCCACTGTTAATGCCAACGTCAATTTTCGCATTGCACAATTTCTAGTTATTTGAAGGCGAAGGTAGATATCCCGAGCTTTGTAGGCCACGCCGTACCGTGCGGGAATATGTCTTCCGCACACACTCTCTCATTTTTTTTTGCAGAAGCACGACTTCATCCAAAGCTTTTTGTTTCTATTTTATATATTCGATATTGATGCAACTAAAAACGAATGAACTAAACTAAACGTTGTGGTCCATGGAATAGTTAAATATGCTTCAGTTTGACAACATTTTCCAAAACTCGTGAACTTTCCGATGTAGCTCAACTCACACTAACTCCTAAGAAAGAAGTAAAATTTTGTGAATAGCATTTCGAATGTTTGCCAAAACGTTCACAAAGAGACTAATGCCGATGTGTAAAGTTGCAAATATTGCAGTAAAAAACGTATACGAAAATTATTCAACAAGGTCTTCAATTAGATCCATTTTGTGACGCTGAATAGGCGTTTCCTCAATCGAAACATCTGCTGGAGCAGCCACTTCGTTTGTGCTTTTATCACGTGAACTAAGTTACTTAGTCACCGCTCTCTAAAGTTGTTTATGAACTCGAGTTCCAAAACGGGCCTTGTTGTACCGTGCGGGGGACACGCAATACCACGACAAATGCGTCGCGAAGTCTCATCGGTCCTATATGGCCAAAACCACCAAAACTTGCATTGTCGTCAACGTGTTAAGCTGTTTCATTTTTTCCCCGCTATATGCAGTCAATATAGTGCGCCTTATTGTGGACTGCACGGGAACTATCGAAAATATAGTCCAAAATTCCGAGATGTTCGAGAGAAGATGTGTCGAGTGTGATAGCTAATTCTAAATTTTTTTTTCAAAATCCACATTAAAAAAATCAGAAAGGATATGTTATGTTTGTTGATCCCTAGAAATGCATAATGACTATCAGCTTTTTTTTCTTCTTCTTCTTCAGCTTCTCGCGGAAGAAAGCCCATAGTGTGACTCTTAAATAACAGTGAAATTTCGCAAAAGGGAGGATGCGTCAGGTAGCAACAAGGCGCGTGAAGTGAGCCTAAGTTACGTGATGAATAATGTTTTCTTTTAGGATCTTTAGGGCAAAGGAATAGAAAGGCTTTATAATTTTTTGCTCCGGAAATTGAGTCTTCTTTTCATCTCTAGGGTGTTGGTGCTTGAATAATATCCACTTATTTTGATACTTTCCTAGCACCAACTGGAAAACTGGAATACATTTTCCAGTACGAGCACATATTTTGACATTCACGTTGGCCGCTTTGTAGACGTTCGAGAAAAGACTGTCGATTTTTGGGTGATTCCTTGACAGAATAGCAATGAAGTAATCGACAGAACAATTTCATATTCGCGGCTTCCTTTCATTAAAATAAGAATAAAGCGCTGGGCTTTGATTAATACTGTACTGAGATGTTACACGCATTCTTCTTCCATTCATTGGTAATTGAATGCACTTTGGCCTACTCATTTACTTGCGGTGCCTAGTCTATGTAAGAGTCGGTCCTCTAACCTTGATTAGCCCGGACAACGTACGGTTCAGGATTTGTTCCCGGAAACGCGCGCGTGGTAAGCATCGTCACTTGCAACAATACCACTTTCGCCCGATTTTCTCCATAAGCTGATTGATGACGTGGGGATGTGATCTACGGTTGTCAAATTTGTGCGAGATAACCTCGTTTGAAAGGCAGGTTGCTTTCCGAAGGTGTTGTCATCCATTGTCCAATAACCAAATAAATAGTTGGAAAATCGTGGTAGTAATGCGATAGGGCGCAAGTTGCGAATATCCAAAAGGTTGACTTTTTTGTCACTATTCTGTATTTCAGCTCACTCTGACCGCTCTCGTTTCAGACCATTCAAAGCTGTCAGGTTTCTATTAGTATATTCTCTGAAGCAACATAGCAGCTGCGTTGCGCTAATAATGCCGAACCATATCTTATCGTTTATATATTTTTATTTTTTTTTTTATTTTCTCCGCTAGTTAATATTGCGCGAACCCATATTTATCGTTTATAATTTGTAATTTTTCTTTATTTTCTCCATATTTTTTTCTAAACAACAGAAGAGGGGCTCCTACGGAAGCTCATTTACAAATTCTTCGTTATGGGCACCATTGTGTAGCTAGAGGTCTAGGCTGCGGAACTCCAGAAGCTGGCCGAGGCAGCTCGTCAGGAGCCCTCGTACCGCGACAATATTCATTTCTTTCATGACATTGCGAATCACCATGATCCGAAATGAGCCCGGTAAGAAATTCTGGAGCTGCGGCAAGATTTCTTACCTCTCTTAGCGTATTCCCCTGGTCGAGCTATAAATGAACTGCCACCTATCCTGGACCTTAATCATTCAGTGAGGTCGCCTCCTTTCTCGACCCGCACTCCGCTGGGTTTTGGCAAAGGAGCATCAAGAAATTTTCTGAGCGTTGAAGACAAGTGGTGGACACTCATGGTAGATATAAGACCGGTCAGGAGTTGTAAACAAAAAAGATAAAATTAAAATCAAAAATTTGAAAAAGTGTCGCAGGACTTTCTTTCCAACCTAATATCAAAGGGTGCACTTGACACCCGCCCCTGTTGTGCTGCGGCCTAGTCGGCTATTTTCAGTTCTCGGTGGCTAGTGGTTCTCTGAAACTAATGCCATCCGGTCTATATGAATCTATCGGTGCATAACGGATTGCTCCCTCAAAACTAACTGGCACTAACTGTTGGAGCCGTATGGAGTTCTTACCACAAACGTTTTCTCTCTTAAATAATCAATAAGTCAATCGGCTATTAACACGTTGACGACAGCGTGACGCGGTAACGCGTCCCACTTTGCGCACCTCGTGGGACATTGTGACGCGGTAACGCGTCCCACCCAAGTCATCCCTTTTTCTTGCGCTTGTGCGACTTATTCCTAAGGTCTTTGTACTCATTCTATAGGTCATACATTAGCATACTTAAAACCACATGGCTCACAGAAAGGCCAAATATTCTTTAGTTTGGCAGAGGTTTTCCAGACCTTACGGATATGTCTGTTCAGTTCATTCCTCGTTTTCTTTTCATTAACGTAAACATGTTGATAAAAAGGAATAATAGAAGTGAATACAAACCTATTCGTATGGGAAGATATGTGTTTTTACTGAAACAACCACGTCCAAATTAATTTTGGAACCACTAAAGGGAAATTAAGTAAAATTTGCCTTTTCATGGCCTTAACACGTCATTTCGGTCAAACTTCCATTACTGTAACTCCCGATAAGCTAGACAGATCGAACATCATTGAAAACATTTCATCGCATCTAAGTATTGCGTATTTACAGCTCAAAATCCATGGATTTGGTGTGCGGCGGCTGCGCTCGCAAAATCGCTCTTGTCCCACGCGGTGCAAAAGCACAAAACGCGCGATGTCGTCAACGTGTTAAATACCCGATAATTACTTTGTATTGTCGCGGCTCGTAGTCTTCAGAACCCCTCTTTTCTCTTCTTGGAAAGTCTATTTCTCGGCTCCTTTTCCCAACTCTTGGCTTTAAGAAAGGCGTCATACATTTACGAAGAACGCACAAATATCCAGATGCTCAACTGCTCTGTTGTCTGTCTTTTACGATGTCAGCAACAGGTATTTAGTGTTTTCTTATGTGCAAAAAACGAAATCGCCGGTAGCAACATAGTAGCATCATGTTAAATGACAAGGAGTAAATGTTTGGAAGGTGGTTGGTTTCAGACGAGATGTCATTTGAGGCATGGAAGCTCCTGAGGCTGCGACGAACTCCAACACTGCAGCTCCAATTCTACCCTTGCACAGAGTCTCCAGCTCTTTGGAAACGTCGAATTTCTGCGTGAGAAATGGTGAGTCCGATAAAATTAGAAATGATCCATCTTCTGCTCTAAGGAGCCGAGTTGCTGCTGTCTCAAAATTTTATGTACATGCCGAGTACAATGCGAATAAAGTGGAACACGGGATGAATATGCTCGCAAATCTTATCTTATATCTTATGAGACTGACGAAAGAGGTGTTTCTTGCTGGAAACGCATTCAGAATGGTAATTCCTGCCTCCTTGTCATTAAGTGACCAACTGAAGTCCCTTCAGGTGGTAACCATCAGTGGATGGGAACCTGAACTTCATATCAATCGTTGGGCTTTGTGTCTTGCGGTGATTAAAAGCTGTCCTTTGTTAATTTTCGCAATATTCGCGTTAGGGTTCTATTGCTTGAAATAATCGCGAGCGGTGTATCTAACCATAAGTGTGGGAATCACTGATTCGAGCATCGTGTGACTCTGGTATTCCCTGTATAAGCCAACAGCATCACAGATGCGTTAATGGACGCTTTGCAATCTCCAGATGAGGTGGCTCAATCGTAAACAAATGTAGTGACTCCAGGGCGCACACACATCGTCACATCGTGCTTCCAATCTCGAAATCTAGCCTTCTG
>MU868902.1:33807-63325 GCA_036418205.1 Ostertagia ostertagi | reverse complement strand
CTTTCTCACCAAACGAATGCCCTGTTGGTGCTCAAAAAATAAGTTTATTCAAGAGTCGTTTTCAGCGATTTTTATGGCCCGACCATGAGTCACCGGCATTTTGTGGGTTACCACCTATGTGGAGCAGCTCCTAGTAAAATCGACGTGCAAAAACGACTGAGAATAATCGAGCATCAGTTTCCAGAATGTGGGACTCTGAATGGCAGATAGCGTCTTGGATAATTCAGTGAACTTTTGGAATGGGAGAGGGAGTCTTTACAATGCATTTGCGAAGCTATTTGCTCTCGTGAGAAAAAGGACACTTGAACGTTGAAACGTTGAAAAACTGAATGCGCAAAAACGTTCCGAAAAAGCGAAAGGAGAAAAGGCCTGGAGAGGTGAAATTGCTGTTAGTCTTGAAATAGAGCAGCGAAACTCTGACAAGCCATACTTCCTTCTGCCAATCTGATTGAAGTAAGAGTTGAATCGTGTTGGTAAAAAACGGAAGAACATTCAGAGATAAAATCAAAAAGCTATGGTAAATATACCATGAAAAGTTTGGCTAGGCTGAGGCGGTGCCCGGTGTAGTATTGTAAACAAGTACAACTGCCCGAAAAGAAGTGTTTCAAGCTCGATTCCCTGCCTGGGGCAAAGATTTTGCCCATAACTCAGCACTCTTGTGATCACTTTTGCACTGCGAACTGCGACCAAAAGAGCACTAACAATCAAAAACGAGTCAATTATTGATTGAGAGTGAAATGATCAATGAAAACTGACGAAACTCCCGAAATCCTCGATTTTTTCCCACTGAGGGGGACGGATTGGTGCTCACTTTGCTCCTCCACAAAGCCTAGGGAGGAATCAAAGTTAGCATGTCTCTCTAACCAGGTGCTAAGTGGAGCCTCTCGGAGCTACATAGTTAGCCCATCATGGAATGTGCTCGGTGGATGAATAAGGGATCGTAGCAGATGCTAGCTCAGCCGATATCTGAGGTTGGGAACGTACTTATAGGAGGCAACGGGTATGGTAGCTTTTACCGGTCTGAGACCATTTAATCACGAAAGATTTCAGTGATTCCGTTTTGCAAGGAAACGAGTCTTGGAGTTGTCCGTGCAGGCTACGTGCATGCTTAATTTCGGATTTTTCATTCTGGGTGGTACTGACAAACGTCGCGATGGTTTATTGGTTGGCAGCAGCAATCTGGTTCCAGACCAGTTTCACAATGAAAGGATTTCTAGATGGGTGGCAAGGTAGAAGTTGTGATTACCATTGAGGTGGAAGCAAATTGGAGTGTCTAGCTGAAAGATGGGATGAGCGTAGCAGAGGTGGACAGTCCGTAATGGACAACCGTGAAGTATCCAGTAATAATCATCTG
Organism: Ostertagia ostertagi; assembly: GCA_036418205.1. Classification (NCBI taxonomy): domain Eukaryota; kingdom Metazoa; phylum Nematoda; class Chromadorea; order Rhabditida; family Trichostrongylidae; genus Ostertagia; species Ostertagia ostertagi. Next base: position 61,971 of record MU868902.1, on the reverse strand, counting down.
CTCTTGGGATGAGCCATGCATCCTACTTCCAATGAAAGTGGTCTCGCATAAACTCTGAAAAGGTTCAAGGCGTTCACAAATAACCGCAGGTATCGTTTCTTAACGAAGAAGTGAGCAAGGGCAGAGGTAAAGATAAAAGATCTGTCTCTGATCAATTTCTTGAGTATGCGCCACGCACTTTCACTCCCATTCGGAAAATTTGCACGTGCTCCCCTTATGCATGACTCGCGGTGGAATGGCGATCATGTCATTATTTTCCCTCATAGGTAATCATAGCATCAGGGACCAACTTGAATGGGGGCAAGGCTTGCTAGCCAGCGGTTCTTTTGTTCGGCGGACTTTAACCGGATCGTGTGCGTATAACTTCTGACTCATAAGCACTACACCTTTTCTTTTTCTCACAGAACTATGTGACGTATTGACAAGAATGCTGGGTCATGAACGAAACTTTCGCCCGGGAGGGACTTGAACCCACACGGTCGCGCTTCATCACCGGGCAAAGCACTTACGAATCACGCCCGGGCACGTCCTCCCAAACGCGGCCTATGACCTATGTAACCGCTTGACCACATGTTTCCTTCCAACTCGCCTCGTTACGCTCGCTCAAAAGTAAAGAAGAGTTCGTAACCATATGGCTTGGAAAGTGGAAAGCGAGAGAGGGTTCTCACTGGGGTATGAGCAATCACTTTTACCTCACGAAAATACGGATTTTTGCGCAAGATAGATCAATTAACGGTTCGCTCATGGGATTCGAACCTGATCTCGCGTCTGTCAGGCAGGATGCTACCCCTTTCATCGACACATGCTGGCCAATTTTCCTCTACTCAGTTCCGCGTTGGTCTATTTACCATAAATTATCAGCATTCACAGCCGCCGTCGGCTTACCTGCAAGTCTGAGTTCGACTCCCAGAAGAGACAAAATAATTTCGAATTTTTCGGCAATAATGCACCATTTATTGCGATCTTTATATTGTTGCATTAGGGTCCTGAAGAAATTTCACAGATGCAGTGAGAAGAGCTGGAGAGACGTCATCATGAAGAAGCTCACTGAGTCATGGCCACAGCAGAAGATGCCCTGGACAGAACAAGTGGCGACGGCTGACAAAGACAGCGGACCCTGCGACTGCGCGGGACTAACGCTAGGGCATAAGAAGAAGAAGAAACTTCTACAGATCCAGTGCTTCAGAATAGCCTTGATTAGGAAACCGGTATCATTGTAATGAAGAAGAGCAACCTGGTAAATTAAGCGACCCTGACTCATAACCCTACCGCAGCAATGAGTAACCAAGATAGAGTTATGAATATGTATGAACACCATGACGGAGATCCGGACCTCGTGCAAGTTCTCCACGTCTACAACGCGAGATCGAATGCTGCGAGGGAACAATTAAAGCACGCATATACGAACTGCTAATGCACTCATGCGACATGGGTGTGCCCGACGGTGATCTTTAGCACGAGGTAACCTCAACCTACAAAACTTTCGAAGCGGCACACACGACTATCTTCGGACCGCCGTAGGTCGGTGGCCCATCAGGACAGGTGTGGGCATTCAACGGGGGAGGTTTGCTGCTGTGCTGACGTAATCATAGTGAATGAATCAAGGGTATCCTTGGAAAAATGACGGTGGATAAAAAATCAATAAATCAATAAATGAGCAGTTAATAACAATGCTAACTGAATTGAGCTTTCAAAATTTCGGAGAGGTTCTCGAGTTTTAAATTTTGTCACGCTGTGCTAATGGCGGTCGTCTCCTCCTGCAAGGAGGAGGGACGAGATAATCGTAGAAGGAGATCAATTCCTAAACCTCTCCGAAAGGCAAGACTCGGTCTCAGGGTTACAACTGAAAGGAAAGTTAGGCTCCTTCGTGGGCATAGGCTTCAGATAGGGCACACGAACCAAGCACTATCTCTCATGTGGCAGTCACTCAACGAATGACCTCAATAATTCGGTCGAAACTTTCGAATTACAAAAATATTCTAGCGAAAAATCGTTTTTCTTTCTTTCTTATTTGAAAATGGTTTTATGCTGTGGCCTCCGAACATTCCATTTGGTCGCCTTACACGAGTCTTTGTGGTTTTCAAGATCACTGGTCATCTTACTTAAATCTTTAATATTTTCTCAAGCTTCGATCAGGGGGAATTTCATGAGAATGGTGGTCCCGACATAATGTTTATTGGAAGATGAAGTGAATAATGTGTCCACTAATAAAAGAAAGCCGAGCCCCCCTGTGGACAAGGCGTGGCGTCTTATTGCAGCGAAGCCGGTGCGCCGTTAGAACGTAACAAGGCTTCGCGACGTTCTTTGACACACTTGGTATCTTCTGTCTCCCACCACTCGGCTTATCCTGGATCATGCCATTCGCCCCGATGGGACTCATAGCGTTTAACAAGAGAGGCCAGAGAAGAGGCGCTGACACCAACGCATTTCTACTATTTATTATCGTGCGAGCTCGCTTGGAAGTAATCGCACCGTTATAGGTCTATGGTCTAAACATTGCAAACTAAGGTCGACTTTCATCTCAGGCAACCATGCCTTTCCATTCTGCGAAAGTGAAATGCTTTACCATGACGCATTCTGAAAGTCCCCGACGCTCCGCCGCCCAAAGCCCCCCGCCCCGAAAACCTGACTTGTAGGTCCCCAGGCAGGCAAATTCATGTTGCATAGACTGTTGAAAAACACACGATCGTGGGTAAAACGAACTGCAGGGCGTACGTCAAGGAGGGATTGGTCAGCGCCGAATGATTCAACCATTTTACCCTCCCCATCTAGGAGGAAGATTTTCTGTTTCCTTGAGATCTCATGGGAACGTTTTAGGGGGAAATAGGAAATTATGGTAGAAATGAGGCCGGCAGAGATGGTGTCTCAAAACGGCACAGGGATCAAGCTTTCGTGAAGCGCCAGCGAGAATTTATCGACAGAATTCTTAAAAAAAGTTCCCGTTGGAATGGTAGGAAAAGTGAACGATTTCAGCGACATAATTCTGAGCTAATTATACAGTGCGTACCAAAAGTATGTGGACACCCTGGAATCGATTCTCAGGAGTCAGCTAAAGGCTTTTTGTGTCATGAAACCTTCCACCATTCAACTCCTAGTGGTCGATAACCTACAATGATATTTTCGGCAAAAGATTTCGTTCTAACTTAGCGAACTATTTTTCATGGAAAGTTTTTTCTTTGTATCAAAATTATGTGGACACTTTTTGAAAAACGGCAATATCTTCAAAATCTGAAATCGGTAGGCCTACCAAAGTTTCTAGTAAGTTGAGCCATTCTGTTTGGCATGCTATGAATGGGGTCTGGATACATGTCTTGCAGATCTGTTCCCAACTAGCAAATTTCACCGACGTGTTAGGTCACTTGTGATATTACTCTTTTGTTCAATGACGTAGAGACCGCGAACCACGATACCTCTACGTTTTCAATAAGGATGAAGTCTGAGGAATACGCTAGCCGACTTGCCAATCAAAGCCGTTGCGTTTAGCATTTTTCCAAATGGAATGGTGTCAGGGACCTCCCCTGCAAAACAAGTGATTTGCGACCATGACTTTTCGAAAAAGGTTGTAGCCGGGACTCAAGCACCTCATTATAATCCTAGTCGTCTACCTGACATGTTGGCAAGCCAAACTTCAATGTCCCCCTCCTTTTGGAACCACCCCAGACCTTTGATGAACATCTTCCGAATTGTCTCTTCGAGCACATCTGCGGGTCCGACCAAAGTCTCTCCAAAAACCTCAAGACCCACCCGAATAGTAAGGAATAAGCTTCTTTCTGCCAGTCGAGTTGGTCTATGAGAGAAATTTCCACAGAAAGTCTTTTATACTAATTTTACCATTTCCACGAAAGCACTGTCTGTGTGGGTTCAAAGTATCATGTTGTGATCCTTTTTTGAGTGGGAATTCCAACCTTGCCAACCTGAACCCGCATTCATATACAAAGCCTTCTTCATCTTCTTTCGTGTCGTGTGCTCAATTGATTGAATGAGACACCGATTGGTCTTTTTTAAGATCGGGAAGATCATTTATGCGTAAAGTTGAGTAGTACGAAAAGAATAATTTGAGAAAATTAAGGCTATTCTTCTCCTGTTTTGAACAAGTAGCGATTGAGAACAACCCTCAGTCAAGGTCGAGAGCTTAGCATCAGGATTTCGGATTTCTCTCCAAACCTACGAGGACGCATGACTGGTTGACGTGCTATTCCGCAATAGGAAGGTTCAGAAGCATGGGGATCCCATTTCTGTGCTCGGTCTTCTTCAGAAAAACGCTTCTTGCCGTGAAGAGGAATGATGCCAGAATAAGTAACGAAAGGAGAAGTAAAAATAGGTTAGGAAATCGATGCAAAAACTTCATCTGCCTCAGGGTGTCCACATAATTTTGATACAAAGAAAAAAACTTTCCATGAAAAATAGTTCGCTAAATTAGAACGAAATCTTTTGCCGAGAATGTCATTGTAGGTTATCGACCACTAGAGTTGAATGGTGAAGGTTTACAGTTCATAACCACAAATGCCTTGCTGACTCTGAGAACGTTAGCGTAGGGTGCTCCACATTTATTGTGGCCCCCCCTGTATAGACCATTCCTCTCCTTTCCCTCATCTACTTCCGAGATCACTCGTATTGTCTTGCCTTCTTTCTATCGCCACTGATGAAGAGCATCCGCCGTCCACTGGAGCCTCGTGAATAACTTTATGAAAGCATGGTTGCTCCAATGATGGTCAGAACTGTTCAAAAAGACCAAGCGATTTCCCTGGTCATTGCTGCTGATCCTGAGCTATGTGGTGGTCTGTGTGACCTCCTTGGAATAGGCTGTACGAATTATTTCGGAGATGGCGTTATCAGTTCCAGTGTTCATTATCATGTAAGTTCTTCCCTTCTCTTTCACGGCTAGTGGCGATTCGATATGTAAACATTGCGCAATCATATCTGAAAATGCCATTCGACACCGGCGATAGTCTAGAATAGACCATCCCGCTCCATTCGCTGTCGCGATAACACCGTTCCTATCAGCTTTCTTCCGTTAGCGCTCGACTCTGATCTTGAGCAAGGGATATATGATTTGTGCCTCAACCGCTTTACTGATCTCTTCATCAAATAATCTTGGCTGATTTATCTAGTGATACCGTTCTTTCTACGCGTGCTTTAATTGACTGCCCATTCAAAAAATGTGCTCCTGAACGATAAAATGGTGTTGCGATTTAAACGATAAATGAGTCGTCATTACTCCTCCTGTGAGATCAAATGCGGTCCTTACCTCACATCTCGAATATATTGTGACGTACGGTAGACGCTGCTTAGAGCAGCCGTTCAGTGCGTTTCCTTTGCTTCTCAATGAATAGTTTTATACCGGCCTCATACAACATGACGGCAAAATTACTGGTGCATATAAAAATTTCGGTTTTTTTTTATCTCACTGTAGAGTTTCTCGTTCCATCCCTTCATGCTAACCTACAAGGGGGTCTTTCAGGGCAAGCCGCGCTTTTTCAAAACGGTTTCATATTGTAGGGACGCATGTATGGACCACAAAACCATGTTTCGTTTTCGCTGAACGGTTTTAGTAGTACCAAAAAAGTGGTGAATAATACTCTTGATGGTTCAATCCCCCGCGGCGACTAAATTTTGCAATCAAGGTTGGCGGCCACTTGTTGGCTTCAAAATGGTCCTGACGATGAATTTGACATCTGATTTTGATATTTAGATTTGGCACCAAACCGTAGGCGCCAACCCAAATGCAAAATTTAGTCGCCACGGGGATCGAACCATTAACAGTACCTTCTTTTTTGGTACTGCTAAAACCGTTCAGCGAAAATGAAACATGGTTTTGTGTTCCCTACATGCGTATCTACAATCTATCTACTGTATGCAAGAATCAGTTTTGAAAAGCGTGTCGTACCCTGGGAGACCACGGTTGTGAGTTAAAGGAATCTTGCGCGGAAAAATCATGATTCTATTTCAGCCATAAATCACTGGCTTGAGACTCATTATCCACGATAATAGTGAAAAGAACTGAAGTATTGCTTTCGTTTTGATTAGAAATTCGAAAACTCGAAAAGGCTGCTACGCGTTCGAATTGCCCACGGACGTCTTTCACGAATGCTGGCGACGGGGATGCTCAAACTTGGTTCTTGGAGTGCATTCACTAGAAGCTCTTTCTGGCCTTCTGCTTCGTTGCATTCACATCTTACACTTCTACTCCATCCTATTCCATCGATCGATTTGTCTCCACTCTCCGAAATCGCGCGCTTTAACCCGATTCTCTCATTGCGTCGCCTGGTACGTAGCCGGCCAAACGCCGTCTTCTTTCCATGCCTCGCCTGGCTCTGCCTCCTGGTCCTTCGATGGTCCATAACGTGTAGTTTTTGTACGTTTGTTTCTCTTCAGAAACCGAATCTTCATGCGTGAAACTTTGTGTGCTATTTCCAGTGATCACAACTGACATATTCATGTTAGGAAAGAGTGCAAGAATTTTCCGCGCAAGATTCCTTTAAGGATGCTGCCAAGACGCTCTGTGAACTGCAGTAATCACTCCAACAGAGCGCCATGCGAACGCGTTCTCATCGGTTTCTCATCGTTTCGAACAAAGCTCGAAGAGCACTCATGCTCACATTTGTTGAACCATGAGCGTGTCTTAACGTTGGAGTACGAACGTTGTCATCAAAGGCTTCGCTTCAGCGCGCTGACCGAAAGTTATCCAAGATATGCTGTGCGAGCAGATCCCTCGACTTCATCGGCTACAACGAATAGCTCTTCAGTCAGTTCTCCGGATCAGGCCGGTATATTTTGTATGGGCTGCCTTGAAGAGCAAAGTCTGCCCTATTGAACGTACAAATTTCATATCCTCTCATAAGGGCGCTTTTGAAATCGTGGGACAAAATGGATGGGAAATACCGTACTGCGTGCGTTATGCGATATTTTTGCCAAGGGTCTGAAGAACTGTGTGGAAGCTATGTAGAGGCGATCATTGAAAAAAGTCGACATGTTTTAGGTGGTCACTTTTCTACTTCGAGAGTAATATTCTCGGTTGATGATTTCTATTTGTCTCTAAATGCGGCGCTATGTCTTCGTCCTTTTTTTCTGGTTTTCTTGGTAAAGTTCCGAATGCAGAGTAGACAGTATTTCAAGTAGTTCGGTTCTAGATAAGCTTACTGCATTGCACTTCGATAAAAAAACACGAGAAGGGTTTCGACAGGAACAGCCCCTGATTCAAACAACCTGAGGAGTAGTCCTAGCCGTTTAGTTATGTTCCATGGGTAAGTCTAAAATAGCGGGATCATCTGAATGACCCCGATAGACTTACACATGGTTCATAACTAGTAGCTGTCTGGTGAAAACTTCCTTCTTTTTCTTACGTTTTTAGGGGATTGTTCAGTGATATGATAGCGGCTTGTTATCGCCAGGTGAACGAAGCAACACGTCAATCAGCACTGTTTTGCTTGAAAGTTATTCCTTTCTTCTTTATTGATCAATACATTCGGCTTAATTCATAGTTCTTTTTGTTTCCTCTAAGCAACCTCGAGGGTCAAGGCGAGATCATTAACGGGAACTCATGATCTATGGCTCATGGGTCGAATTTACTCACCAGGATAGCCTTTCAGGGCGTGCTAATCTTTTTGAAACAGTCTTTTGCGGGAACCACAGAACCATGGTTAATTTTTCCTGAACGGCCCTCTGAATACCAGAAAAGGGGGTCCCTAGTCACACCTTTTTCACCAGTTTTTCAATCAAAGTCTATTTGTAAGGGTTACTGACGGTCCTAATCATGAATACTAATTATTCATGCTAACTCCATTTTGCGCGAATTTTGAAACGTCAACTCGAAATGCAAAAATTTGTCACCACGAGGAATCGAACTAGGGACCCCTTTTCTGGTATTCAGAGGGCCGTTCAGGAAAAATTAACCATGGTTCTGTGGTTCCCGCATGTGCCCCTATATCATGCAAAAGACCGTTTTCAAAAAGCTTGGCACGCCCTGAAAGACCTTCCTGGTCAGGGCAATCGTTCCAATCAGCACTCTTACGGGAGAGCAATACTGTATGTCGAGATTGGCGAGCTGCAGAGGAGTGGTAGCGTCCTTTTAATCCCTCCATTCTTTCAAGAGAAGGAATGAGAATTGCGAATCCATGGCTTTCTTCATTTTTCCTTTTGGTGGTGATTCACTCCAAACTATTCTTCCACTCACAAGGGAGGTCTTTCAGGGCAAGGTGCGCTTTTTGGAAACGGTTTAGTACATGTTGTAGGGACGCATGTATGGACCACAAAACCATGTTTCGTTTTCGCTGAACGGTTTTAGTAGTACCAAAAAAGTGGTGAATAATACTCTTGATGGTTCAATCCCCCGCGGCGACTAAATTTTGCAATCAAGGTTGGCGGCCACTTGTTGGCTTCAAAATGGTCCTGACGATGAATTTGACATCTGATTTTGATATTTAGCGCGATTTGGCACCAAACCGTAGGCGCCAACCCAAATGCAAAATTTAGTCGCCACGGGGGATCGAACCCTTAACAGTACCTTATGCTTCTTTTTTGGTACTGCTATAACCGTTCAGCGAAAATGAAACATGGTTTTGCGTTCCCTACATGCGTCCCTACAATATGCACAAAACCGTTTTGAAAAAGCGCACCTTGCCCTGAAAGACCTCCCTTGTCAGTGCATGGGTACCGCGTCTGGGTGATCGCGGAGGGTGCCTTCAAGTGGTTTGAGGGTATACGTAATCTGGACTATAACAGAAACATGTGGTTTTATTCCTACTACACGGACATCACTGCAGTGAAACGTCGAGCACAATGCTAGAAAGTGGAGCCTCGACTGAAAGTGAACGTTTGGTCTACCCCCGGCTCCATGTGATTAGCAGCAGGCTCTGCTTAGCAAGCTTGTGTAGCGGCATGCGGCTTCCTGCCCATGGAAGGTTAAGCAGAGCTCCGAGATTCATATGGTAGAGCTTTCTTTCAGAGTTCTTGATGGACGGTTGAATGCAACTTTCATCTCATCGTGTGCTCGACAAGGTTCAGTGGCAGCTTTATTTTCTCAAGAGGCAAAGCCAAACTAATGGTACATGTCAGCCATTTTATATGGCGGAAACCAAAACATTGCAACGTTAAAAGCATTCCAATGCAAAAGTTAAGCATAAGATCCACTATCTTAGAGAATGATCGCGTAGGCGCGTCGCAATTTCTTGCGACACTCCCGGGCCATCAAAAAACAACCGAAAAGGAGCAATTGAGTAAGCGAACAAAATCAAAAAAAAACGACCGAAAAGGAGCAATTGAGTAAGTGAACAAAAGCATTTGCAAAAACCAATGAATCGCACCAAAATCTACGAACTGCTTCTCCTTCTCGACCATGCATTCGGATATCAGAAATCGATCGGCAGTGTCCTTTGTCTTTGTACGCTTCCACATCGATCCACAAACGGCCAATCGCAGAGTATCGAGAATATGTGAGGAGTGCCGAAAGAAGCGGCAGAATACCGAACGTTAGAATTCAGACTGGCGACATGACGTATTGACTTCAGTGTAGTGAATATCGGGATCGGAAGGGTCGACGGGACATCTGGGAACACTGATGCGGTCGAGAGATGGTCAGTCGAGGGAGGAGACGGCAGGAAGAAGAGCAGCAGGGAATACGTTGACAGACAATACCAGCGGCCACTGAGGAGAATGCGTCAGCATGAGTGGCTGATTGCATACACAATCAGTTCACTCATCGCTGCCGTGTGAGAAAGTTCAGAACTTTCTTCTTTTAAATGAGGTCGACGCAGCAGGGGCTTTCCTGGGACAGAGCAATACATTATGGTCTCCTTGGCAGAACACACAGTGAATTCCGCAGTCGTCTGAATGACGCGGTTGCAGGCACTTGTTACAGAGGCGTAAATTAGCAGCCTGCACAGCCCGCGACACAGCATCAGGGAATCGACAGCATCTACCGGTTGGGTGATTATCCTTATTGTCTTCCACAGGACAGAATAGACAGCTAGATTTAGGCTTAGTCCTTTCAATTAGTAGCTCGAGTTTGTTGTTGACATTTTCGGACTGACGATTAAGGATATCAACCAGGGCGTCCAGTTTTGCATTAAAGGTCATAGTGAACAGATTGAATTGTTCTTTGAGGTCCTTGATCGCATCCGATAGGGGCTCAATATGAAGAGCTACGTCAACGATGTCCATCGTACAAAGGCGGGTGAACTGTATGAGGACGTCCGAGAGGAATGGACGTGGCTTTGTTTTGATCTAAGCCTGATGTTGTGTTTGACGCGCCTTGAACGCTGTCGGGTTGGAGATAATGGAAGGGCAAACGTTTTTTCACTTGGAATGGTGGGAAAGGGGTGTTCATTTGTCTTTTTTTTTGAAACTAAATCGACTAGCTCAGGAAACTATGTGAATATGTGGCTAAACCGCAAAGCGTAATGGATTGATTGTGCTGCCTAAGTTCTATTAGCAAGTGTTCCCCTTACGGAGGATGCAAGCCGTCCGATGAAGTCAAGGAGCTTTGACACCGAGCAGATGACGACTTTGGTTAAAAGAATCAGACACTTAACGGCTAACTGTATAAGGAGAAGGATCATTGTAGGACCGAAAATGTATGTGCCAACTCCTATTACAGCAAATGTTCCAAAGACAGCAACTGCCGTTTTCCAATGCGTTCGAATCGTCAGTATAATTGGGTTGAAGTCCGGAAGCTTCCAACCTGAAAGCCAGGAATCTGATCTTTTCCAATTTAGTTGATGGGATTCGAAAATGTCCTCGTCGTCAGTGTGCGGTAAGTATGTTAACGTGCCCTGTAACAGTATGGGATGTTCCGTGCATTCGCTGCGACATTCGTGGTGCACAACAGCATATCGAAAGTCGAGCCAAATTCTTGTTTCTGCCGTGTCAGCGTTGCATTCTACAGGGAAAGCATGTTCTTCGCATTGAATAACTACCCAAGTTGGTATGTCGGTTCTGCAGGATACATTGACGGAAGCCCCTTCCTGACAGCTGTAGCAACCGATTATTTCCGTCAGGTGGATGCTACAATTTTGTTTGACCACGTATTCGGCGCTGTCACGCATGTAGGTAGACTGAATGGATACTGTCATTTCTTCTCTCGAGCTCAGAGCCACAATTGAGTTCTTTTTTCTCATTAGCTTTACAAAAGGACTCGATAATGGGAAAGCATTTGCTAAATTTGATCTGATACTCTTTATAGAGTCATGCGGACAATTGCATCTGGCGGGTGTCGCCTCTACATCACAGTCGCAGATCAACATGTTTTTGCAGCGTTTGAAGTTGTTACGAGCTTCTTCTGAAGTTGAACACTGCACTGGTAACTTCATCTGCTCTGGAATAGCTAGAGTTTCTCCCTTAGCAAGTGCAAACCTTTTCGTTAGCAATTGGGATGTTGGCTTGGAAAGGGATATCACCGTTATAGAAGTATTCTCAATTTTTTGAGTGATATAGGGATGCAATATCAGAGTCTTTTCGATATCCTTGTTATTGATCGAAATTCGAATGAGAAGTCGTACTATGGGTTTCCACTCCGTACATCTTACAATCTCGTACACGATCTCATTCCTTGGCACATTAGCGATCCGATAGAATGAGCATGAGGGTAGCGGTAACAGACATCCACAAAGAAGACCTCCGCATGATGGTTCACACCCTGAATAACCGGGGTATTCTGTGGCATTACCTAGTTCGTCTATTTGGCTGCTAGGAGTGACTTTCGAGCAGGCATCATGTACGCATGAATCTTTCAGAGCACATCTTTTTGCACTGTAGACGACATACTCTGTGTCCCTTGTGAAAAAAAGCGTTTGTTTAGCGCAATGTAGCTCTACTGGAAGTTTCTCTATTTGGATAGTTCCTATAATCTTACTGTTATGCAAAATGCTTACGCAGATCATTTTATTTATCTCGTTAAAGAGCACTTCTCTATAGAACTCAAATGCGCATTTATTTTTTGAGTCACAGAAAAGTTCTGCATTGTGCCTAGTGTATCCGTGTGGACAAGCGGTTGCGTGCTCTCGCGCGTACTGCAAGCAAAGCATCACTGCGATGGTTGTAATTATGTTTGCGCGACCAAGTGGTTGTGGTTGAAATGCGTGAAGCTGTATGTTGACATTTTCTACTGCGCTTGCGATCAACAACCGATGATTCAGTGCGCTTCCCGGGCGTCGAACTCTCGTTGTTCTTGGGACCGACACTGCTGTTTGCCACAGGTTGAATATCACGCTCCTTTCTCTTTATTTGCGCTATCTTGACAGCCATTGCGATGATGGAAACCACCACATATATGAACAAAGCAACTGAGAGGATCGCACCAAGTGGCCAACAGTGAGGGTTTCCAATGAGAGCTTTCGAAAGGATTGTCTGTGATGTATCACATACGTGAGGTAGTGGACAAGGGATTATGATGCTCTTAAGAGTGGCTTCTTGATAGTACCTCATGGCGACATTTACGCTAGTATTTTGCGCTGTTGATGGGAGGAAGAAGACTAATTCTCCAGAGATGTTGTTGAAGGACTTACACGCTGACCGTATGCAGAGTTCGAACCTGTTCTCTGGAGGTTTTACCCAAAGGGAACCATTCTTGCATGCGATTGAGGGTGTAGCCTTTACTGGTGGGCTGATGATGATAGTCATGATCGTTGTAATCATCACGAGGGTGGTGTGTGTGATGGGTGTTCGCACCTGACTATTTGCAGAGATTTCATTTAGGCTTTTGACTGTTGCAGTGATGGCTTCCTTAGCTTTCAGTTTTGCTGCGCGAGTGGGTCCATTGTTTTTGCTGAGACTAGTGTTCGGAGTAGCATCTCGCTCGGAAGAATGACCCGTTATTGAGGCGTCTTCGGGTTTGGATGATATTTCTAATGGGTAAAGCTTATTAAGCGGTCTGTGCCAGATATGTTTGTTTGGCATCAAGAGTTTTACTGACCGAACTAGCCCATCACTGCTTCTCACTAGCTCTACAACTTTGCCATAACACCAGCTTCCTCGAGGCAAATTTTCCTGCTCTACGAGAACGATCTCGTTTATTGCTGGTTCCCTGAGTTTTGTATGCCGTGGTTGTTTCCTATGCATGATTTGAATTTCTCGCAGTGCTGTAAGATATTCAGCGTGCCACTTCTCCCAGAAAGTGGAGGTGATCTTTTCTATGTGATCTAGAGCCTGTTTGACCTGCGAAGCAGACTGTATCAACTCTGGGTCAAAGGAGGGGTCCTGTAACTCTTCATCGTCACGTGACCCTAAGCTATACTTAAGGTTTCGCTCGAGAAAATCGACGGGTCTGATGGGAATTTCGTCAACGTTGGGGCTGGTTGCCGTTAGAGGCCTGGTGTTTACAATTGCCTCAATCTGAGTGACTACTGTGTACAGCTCAGAGTGTGATAATTTTCTTCTACCAATGGACTTTGAAAAAGCGCGCTTGACCGTTCCAACAAGTCGTTCCCATGCTCCACCCATCCATGGCGCACCAGGTGGGTTAAAGATCCATTGTATGCCTCGATTAGCGCTATATGTCATCACTGTATCTCCGTTATTGTGGGGGTCTTCCTTGAACAGCGTATCGAGAACATGTTGGCCAAGCTTAAAGTTTGTGCCACAATCTGTCCGAATTAGCTTGGGGACACCTCGCCGAGAAATGAATCGTATGAATGAGTTCAAAAAGGCTGCTGCGGACATGTCTTCCACGACTTCGAGATGTATGGCTCTGGTCGTGAGGCAGGTGTAGAGGCATATGTATAATTTCGTGTTGTGGGCCGATGTGTAGGGGCCGATAAAATCGCAGCCAGTAGTTTGGAACGGTTTCGTGATAATTACTCGATCTCTGGGCAATGATGGCATTTCAGGGGCTCCGAACGGAAGACCTTGTGACCTCTTGCACACTACACATGGTTTTACGAACTTTGTGAAAGCGCCGGAGGGACGAGGAATCCAAAATCGTTGTCGTGCCAAACATAGGGTGTGGTCCTTTCCACAATGTGCATTCTTCGTGTGGATGTCTGTGAGAATAAGCCTAGTGATCTCAGAATCTTTGTCTAAGAAGATTGGATTCTTAGTGTCATACGCCAAAGATGCATATTGCAGGCGGGACATGTTCCGGATGATGCCGTCTTGATCGCAAAAGATTTTCTTTTGAGGGAATCTTTTTTGAAGGTCTTTAACCGATAAGGATTTGTGAGCCTTGGAAATTAGAAGAAGCTCACTCAGTCGAATGTCCTCAGCGGTTATTTCTTGACCTGTATCGAAATGGTTGACCACCGCCGGGCAGATTTTTTGCTGAGATTCTCGTCTGCAGTTAGTTCGCGTAATCCAGTTGTGGATTGTTTTACATATCCGTGCAGTGGTTCGCACCGCTGTGCTCCAGCGCGAAAATTTCGATAGGTCGACAAAATCAGAGGCTTTGGGTTTTTCCGTTATAGTGGCGTGACTTTCAAGAACAAATTGGTCCATCAGCATTTCCGCGTTATCTTCTGGCTCTGTTGTTGGGATCTCAGGCAGTTTTTTGATCCTCATGGCGTCATAGCTCTCTCTTAACCAGTGAGGCCCTTTTATCCATGGGTGGTCATGGATGTTTTGGATTTGAACTCCACGGGTACCTGCATCAGCAGGATTGTCTTCTGTGGGGACGTAGAGGAAGTTTACCTGGCTATTGTCGGACTCAATCGCCTCTTTGATTTTCATTATACGGCGCTTTTGGTTCTCCACAAAAGTCGGCAGATCCTTCGAGGATTTTAGCCATGAAAGAGCTATATCGCTGTCACTGAGTACGTTTACCGCACTAAACTTCATTTTACTCGCAGTTACTATGGCTTGTGCAAGGCGTATGGCCATGAGAAGAGCCAATGTTTCGAGACGCGGAATTGTTTGTTTCGTCTTTTTTGGAGTGAGACGCGTCTTTCCACTAATAAGTGGGGTTACTTTCCTACGATTTTCGTCGCGAATGAATGCGCAGGCTGCCAAAGCCTTTGCGCTTGCGTCTGCAAAAATCCACAGAGTGGCGTTCTCCGTGAAGACATCTACGTAGCGTGGGATCGAAATCGAGGTATTGTTGAGCATCTCACACGTCTCTGTCCATTTTGTTGCCAAATGGTCGGCTATGGGAGCTTTCCATTCGACTCCAGTTTCGTAGATCTCGCGCATAAGATGTTTAAGCGTGATTATTAATGGACTCGCGATACCGATAGGGTCATATATGGAATTCAGTTGGCTGACGATATCTCTTTTGCTGAGGATGGATTTTTTGCTAAACGTCAGGTTTAGATGGAAACGATCTGCTTTTGTATCGTATTTCAGACCTAAAAGTTTTATCATGCCAGCTGGAGCGCGATCTTGCTTAGGTATGCATTCGTTGACAGAATCGCAGTTTGATACATATTCTCTCAGATTCATGCCGATTTCAGCAAATAGGCTCTTACTTTCTTTGTATTTACTCATTGCTTCTTCAGGTGTGTCTGCTCTCAGTAGGATGTTATCAACGTATAAGTTATCAAGGATTTCCTTTGCGAGTGGAGAAGGTCTAGACTGTAAAAAGGCCAAAAGACACATATTAAGAATGCTTGGCGATGGTTTTGCGCCAAATGGCACCCTTTTGAATCTGTATTCTACGACGTTTTCACGAGTAGGCGGTTGGCCGGGATCTTTTAGCCATAGAAAGCGACATAGATCTTTGTGGGCGTCTACAAGCCGAATCTGTGTAAAAGCTGCTTCAATATCACATGTCATGATGATTTTACTTGTTCGGCTAGCGACAAGGATATTGTGTATTTTGTTTACCAATGATTCACCTTTGAGGGTCACATCATTGAGGGACAAATGGCCTTTCCTCTTCGAGGAAGCATCGAATACAATTCGTAAGGGCTTGGGTTTGTGAGCACGCCATACCCCTGAATGAGGCATGTAGTAGAGACCGACTGAATTTGGGATTTGTCCAGATACTTTTTCAATGATGTCGTCAGCTTCGTACTGATTCAAGATCTTGCAGTACCATTCTTTTTGGACCGGATTCTTTTCAAGCTGATAGTGAAGACTTATCAGGCGTCTGATTGCTGTAGAGTAGTTATCTGTCAGGTCTACAACACTGGGTTTGAGGGGAAATGGAGCCGTAACGCATCCGTTTTCGAAAGATATCTGTTTGGAGTAACTTCTGAAATAGTCGACAAACTTCTGACTTTCGGATGCTTCGTTGGGGGAAATACCCAGTTCCGTCAAGTTCGAAAATCTTGTTTAGTAATTCCTGCTCTGTAATTGCTGTCAATTCATGTACGATAGCAACATTGGCATGCTGTCAATTCATGTACGATAGCAACATTGGCATGAAGTTCGGAATTCTTGATGTCAGTTAACCCGCGACCATAAAGCGTTGGCCCGAATACGGTATTTGCCATTCGCAGACCTGATGGCGTGGAAATAGACTCACCGCTGTCAAAAACGAAGCTATAGTAGTGATCAAGGCCGACGATTATGTGCGGGACTTGATGTTCCCCTCGTATACTTGGATTGCAGACAAGAAGTTGTCGTTCTTGGAGGAATTCTTGGTCCGCAGAGGACAGTTTCACCGCTGGGAACCCTTTCGTTAACACTGGCTTCGTCTGTATCAAGATTTCAATGTCTTTTCCGAAAGCTGTGCCAACCTTCAAATGCACTATGTTGCTTTCGAAAGTTTCCGTATTGCCACCCATTCCTGACATTATGCAAGTTTCCGTTTTTAAACTTGGGAGTCCTAGCTTACGAGCGAATTCCTCCTGTATCACAGTTTTTTGTGCACCTGTATCGAAGAAAAAGATTGCTTTTTCATACTTCTCAGAATTCGTATTCCAAACCGAGCCTTCTGCTGTCATAAGGACTATCTGTTCATGATTACGACCCATTGAATTGTTGTGAATGTTATTAGGTTGGAAGGAAAGTTCCTTAACACTTGTAGCTCAATTTTTGAATTTATTTTTTTTATTCTTTATTTATTCAATGATCCATAACATATTGACCATTAGATACAACAACACTACGCCAACCTTCGGGCATTTGGGTGACACCGCAGAAATTAGAAATTAGGAAGATTTTTGCCAAACAACCTTCTGGTGTCGGATTTGCGCTCGTTTACGTCGTCGAGCTTCCTGTTCTCCAGGTAATGAGCAAGCGAGCAGGAAAGGTTGAAGAGGTGTATAGATAGGTTTGACGAATATGGCAGACGGGCAGCCGCGGTCCTGCCTGGCTTCAGAGTCTTGTGGCTTGAGACCGAACACCCGCGACGTTGCGCGTTGTCGTGAAGCAGGTTGACTTGTCGCTATATTCGGCGAAGCTCTTCTGCAATCTTTTCGAGCAGCTAGCATTGTGAAGCCCTTGTACTCGTCAATCCTCCAGACAGATCATCACCCGTGGGAAATACCGTCAAACGTCAAAATGGGCAGTAGTCGTGTGTTGCGTCAGAAAGATCAAAGTCTTCGCTGCGGAGCGTTTAAACCAAGCCGAAACCGCCATGTGAGAGAACGTGCCCAGGCCTATCCCGGGACTGATCCTGACCACCTCTGGTGGGCAGATCTCTCTAGGCGGAGCTTACAGAATGAGCGCTCGGAGTGTCTGGCGGGAAAAGTTGATTTAGATGCCATGCAAACGCCATTATTGGGAAAGCTGATTTGATCACCGTACGTAGCACGGTCCACTCCTACTATATACCACCCATGGAAGATTCCAGAGCATTCGGGAGAAATCCAGAAAGAGCGCGAATGGAGTGTTAAGGAACTTTCCTTCCAACCTAAATAATATGATTCTGAGTCACTTCCTCACCCCCATTGTGTAGAGGCGTGTTGCTTTTTCGTTGTCGTGGTGGATCTGATCGGCGTGGCTCACGTGCGCTTTTGTTGCCTGTTGAACTGATGTTTCTGTGACCGCATCGCTGCTGCCCGTTCGAAGGCGTGGGGGTTGTGGCTGATTTTGATTGCGCCGGCTAGTGAATTGCGCGTTGGCGCTGGACGTGCTCGGACCAGCGCTTGAAAAGCACAAGTTTGTGTCGTGCAGTTGGCCACATAGAGGGCAGTTACCCCTATTGCATTCTTTGCTGGAATGGAGGCTACTATAGCATTTCCAACATAAGCGCTTTTCAAGCATGATCTTTCGGCGTTCTGCTATGGTTATTGGTGCTTGGCATTGCCAAGGAGGATGCCCCTGTTTTTCACATAGCGCACAGCGCAAGCAAGTAGTAGTAGTCTGTTTTTCCGATGGTCGTGTTGATTGCGTTGGTCGCAAACTGAGTTCTTGTTTGGTCGTGCGTTTTGGTGTTCTTGATTCAATATATGATTTGGCCGCAATTTCATTTTCGATCATTGTCATAAGCTCTTCTATAGTGACGTCATCGCGATCTTTCATTTTGATCAGCACAGATTCAAATGGTGTGAGTTAACTTTTGTAGTATCGTCTCGGTTTTTTTTCCCAACAATTTGGGGCGGCATTTTCTTTTGTTGGACGTATATCCTGTCCAGTGGACACCATTTGGTTTAACAGCGTGCAGATTTTGTCAAAGGTGTATTCGCTACTTTGGGCGCTTTCATTAGCTGGAGGCAGGACATTGAGCTGTTGAACAATTCTTGCTCGATTTGCAGTTTTGTTTCCGTACTTTTTCTGCAGTGTTTGTATCATCCAACTGTAATTTTGAGGAACAAGCTGGATTCCTTTTATAGCTCTATCAGATTTCCCTCGGAGGCTGTCCTTGAGAAACAGCATTTTTTCGATAGTCGAAAGTGAAGGATTGTTATGGACTAAAGTCTCATCATAAATAGCCCAGAATTCTGGCCACTCAGTCATTCTAAGAAGTGTGCTGGCAAATTTACACCGGGGTAGGGAATGCGAGCCTAGACTGTGTTCAATGGCAGGTACTTCTTCAGCGGGCTCTCCTTCGTGGTTTTCGATCTGTTCCTTAATCGAAAGTTCGTTTGCGGTGTCTTCCGTTTGGGTTGGGAAGCCAAGCTTACGAGCCAATCTTTTTCTTTTGCTGTTTGCTTCGGTACGCCTTGTACTGAGCATAAGGTAAAATTCTGTGGCTTCTTTCAAAACTTCTGTGAAGTTCGTGTCTTTTTCAGCATCTTCAAATAGCTGTAGTAACTGTTTCTTTTCCTCTTTGTTCTTTTTGGAGTCATATTCAAATTTCATTTTCTCGACCAGGTTTTCCAGCGATGATTTTGCCATCGCAATTTGAGTCATACTGCCTTGAAGAAGGTCAATCGTGTTAAGAGTTTCTTCGTATTGGCTAATGTCATCGCCTGAGTAAATCGGCTCTTTTGTGTAAGAGTCGAAATTTTTCATCAGAGTTTTCAGCGTTAAGACGCTGTTCAGTATTGGCTTTATGTATATAATCGATTCCATTGCTGTAGACAGCAGGCGACCTAACAGGTCTTTTTGAATCAGTTAAGACTGGTTCACTGGTCAAAGGACCAGATTTTCCTTTCTTACCTTTCCTCCTTTCGCTGTAGTTCGGCCGATGCACCAGAAATGTGCTCGACAAGGTTCAGTGGCAGCTTTATTTTCTCAAGAGGCAAAGCCAAACTAATGGTACATGTCAGCCATTTTATATGGCGGAAACCAAAACATTGCAACGTTAAAAGCATTCCAATGCAAAAGTTAAGCATAAGATCCACTATCTTAGAGAATGATCGCGTAGGCGCGTCGCAATTTCTTGCGACACATCGCATTCATTGTTCATTCAGCTCATGGTGGACGTGAACCACCCACCTTTCATTACCGCTGACGAAGTTTTCGGCCATTCTTCTATTGTCTTCTGGGAACTGAGAAGTTCCTCGTGAACATCAGTACCTGAGCGCAATAGTTGGACCTTTACTTTTGTTTTGTGATAGCAAGAAAACTCTTTGGAAATCAATATTGTGAGCTGGTATCCGTTCTCGTTCCTTGAAGGAATCTTCCACGGAAAAAGCTCCGCCCTCATTACCACAGAAAACGATACCTTAAAGGAATCTTCCACGGAAAGAGTGATCATTTTGTCTTGTGTGTAGGATTAGTATTATCGAAACTAACGCTTATGTTCCGTTCTTTTTGCTATGCTCATGAGGCTAGGGGCCTAAGGGGTATCGTTTTTCTGTGGTAATGGAGGCGGAGCTTTTTCCGCGGAAGATTCCTTTAACATCTTTCGCTTAAAGGTAGGGTCCAGGCTCACTTTCACTTAGGTAGTCGCTTCCGTGGGTCCGCCACTACAAAGGTCGCGCAACCTTTTCACATCGAAAAGCGTCACTGAAATGCTAGGCGTTAAGGACTTCGATCAAATCCCACCTCGACTATCAGTGTCCCTACCATTCAAAAATTGATCTGCTATGCTCGCCTTCTCTTACCCTCCTTGCGACTCAAATTATCTCTCACCTCCCTGCCTGCTTCCCAGGCCTATCCGCAACGTGGACCAAGAAGGCTCATGTTTCCTGTGTTTTTCACATCATTCCTTTTTTCTCCACTTGCAGTCCACCTCCCATCCCTAGCTTGATATTTCTATGGAATACCACATCAATTCGATCCTGGTTTTCTCTTTTAGGAGAGAGGCGAACCAATTCTTGTAAACTTTATTGAACGATTCCGAATTCATTCAAGCATGCTTATGAGTGCTACAGTCTCCTTGGGTGACGTCAATTTGGTACATGTTTTTATACCGGGTGGACCTCTTACATAGAAGTTGTCACGAATTCAATAAATTCCTCCTATAGAAAGGCCAAGCTTGAGACATTACTCCTTTGTAAACCTAAAAAATGTGTTTGCAGTGGACCGGTGGCTGCTTTTCGCTTCCACAAGGGTATCATATAACACCGAGGCAATCGCATCTGCCGCTTTTTGTCATGTGCTGCCTCAGTGAACTTTTTCTTCCTAGATTTTTTCTAACGTATTTGCTTTCTCTTTCATGTAGGACTGCCCTTTCTTGTAATTATCTCACACTTTTCCTTTGTATTTTTCTCACCTGTGCATTCGCCTTGAGCATTTCCGTTTAAAATTATCTCAAATTTTCTCATCTCTCTAGTGATTTTAAGTTTGACCTAATACTCGTTTGTCTTCGCACATACGGGTGAAATACGCCAAAGCATGCTTTTTTCGCTAAACTATTAATGGCGCTTGAAAGTTCTTTTTCTGCTCAACAAAGCCCTACCTTTCGCTTTTTGCGTAATCGGCGTTTTGGCAACTGCTGAAAATTGGTTTTCAAGAAGCCAAACGTTCTTGGAGCGGAAGTTTCCCTTCCGTTTTGAGAGCTTTTGATTTTGTCATAATCACTGTGCCTTCCTCCAGTCAACCTTACCATTCTACCCAATTTCAAGTCTTATTTGCACCCGTAAACATTGAACAATGAGGACTTTGAAAGCAGGCACAATTTCTTCTTCTATTACAAATCCAGCGAACTTTTCTGGAACGGAATCGGATTCTTAACAATGACGAGAGAATATCACTGATCAGTTATGTACAACTTGCAACGTTTGCGCCGAGTTCAAGCGCTAAATTATTATGTTTCAACCCAATAGGTTCCTTACAAGCCACTTCCCCCCCCCCCTCCCCGCTCACCATAATCGCAGCAGTGTACCCTCTGACTGCTCCTTATCATATTAATCCAGTGTTAACAATGAATAAAGGAATAACGGATTAGCCGCAAATCAATCCTTCCTGGGATGCACCAGCTTCATCCATAACGTACATATACGTATCGCTTGGTTTCAGAGTCCGCGATCCGTCGCAGGTTTCGCTGATTTCAGCGATTCGCGCGATTTCGCGATTTCGCGATTTGCGCGAAACCTGCGATGGATCACAGGAGTTGGAAGTGCCCGATGATACTGCGAGGTGTTGTTTAATCCTGCTGCGAATTCTGCTTGACAGTAAAGATTGAAAGACGAACTGTTGTGATTCTACTTGTTTCATGTTCAATGTCTATCAGTTCATTGAAATGCTCATGATTCGTTCCTATTCTATCCTATAATTCTAGATTCTATAATATCAAACAAGTGGAATCATGAGGGCAGTCGTCATTCAGCCATCACTATCAAGCAGAAGTGGCGGCGGATTGGAGAACACCTTGCAGTATTGATCGGGCACTTGTGATTTCCGTGACCCGTCGCGTGAATCGCGCAAATCGCGAAAATCGCGAAAGCGAAACCTGCGACGGATCGCGGACTCTGACACCAGCCTATCTTGTATGTGGCGCAGCCGCTTTTCATCTTTTGAAGAGTTTCGTACAAAGAAATCGGTCTTGGAGTAATGCAACGATTAGCTGATTGGGCAAGATTCGGCTCTGTACGGTGGGCATTGCATAGGTTGGAAAGGAAATTCTTCAGCACTTTTTTTCCCATTTTTAATTTTAATTTTATCTTTTTTGTTTACAACTCCTGACCGGTCGTATATCTACCATGAGTGTCCACCACTTGTCTTCAATGCTCAGAAAATTTCTTGATGCTCCTTTGCCAAAACGTGGCGGAAGTGCGGTTCAAAAAGCAGGCAATCGTGCGTTCGAATTCAAGTTGATCGCCTACTATATCTACCACGTTTATGTCGTCATAAAAGTGATGAGTGAAGGTCCAGGAGGTGGTAACCAATGAGGGCTTGACCAGGGGAATACACTACGTGAGGATAGGAAATTTCTCGGCAGCTCTAGAATTTTTAAGGGATTCATTTCGGAAACATGGTGATTTGCAATGTCTTGAAGGAAATAAACGTTGTCCCAGCCCGTGCGATCGTTCTGACAAGCTGTCTGGTAAAATTGCTGTATTTTTGAAGTGTAGACCTTTACTCTCACAATGGTGCCCATATCGAGGAATTGAAAACACTAGCACTTGTGAAAGACGTTCTCGCGGTGACCGGCATTCCCATTACAGCTACTGGAGGTACTGTTGGCCGTTGAATTCCTGGCTTTGAAGATATTAGACAATGAATAGGAGTACAGATCGACTAGTGGTCGAGGATTTTTTTCCGATTTCCTTGGATACCTACAGATTGCAGCGCCTATATTCACTCAATAGATGGTAGACTCTATTTATTGATGGCTACAAATGTAACCTACGAAGTTTCCAGAAAAAAGAAACAACCAAAATTTGAATAGAGCGTTGCAGAATCTTCTTTCCAACCTAATAAGTGGCGCTGTTTATCATAGCGCCACCCAAGTCCAAGCAGTAAGTGGAAACGTACATTGGTACGCAGTTAAAGTGTAAGTAAATGTTAAAATCAATGAGATAAATTTTTGCTGTATCGCCATGAAACTAGCAAAACAAGCAACTGATACGGACAAAGCTGAAACTTCTCTAGAACTTGGTAATTCAACGACAGGATTACTGAGGCTGACCCAACCAGCAGCTCAGCACTCCGTTAAAGGGCAAATGGAAATCTCTCTTCTGCGTACAAGTTCGACTTTGTGTGGATCGTGGCATAGTATCAGGATACGATAGTACAGCAAGTAAGCTCCCAGCGAAGATTAACTTCACCAGGACGGCGTTTCTGTGACCTTCTTCAGAGCCTGGAAAATATGGTAGCCTTCAAGAAACTACTCACCTAGACACTTCAACCGACTAGAACGTCGGCTAGTAAAATTATTGCCAATCTTGTTTGGGAGCTCACCAGGAAAGGCATTCAACTTCCCATGGAACTTTGAGTGAGACCCAGATATATCGATAGAGCTTCAAACGCTGATTACAAATATGGAAACTAAAACTGCAAAATGAACCTGCCAAGGAAGTTGTGAGCAGTCAAAGTTGGCTGGAAGTAAAGCGTTACATATGAACCGTGGTACCGGGCATTCAAAGTCGCCATGGAGTAGTGGTAGTGCTCTCGAAAGTTGCACTCAACAGAAAGAGAACGCACGACCTCCGGGTGGAGAGCGAGGGCACTACCACTACTCCACGGCGACTCTGAAAGCCGGAAGCTAGCACGGTTCATATGTAATGCTTTACTTTCAGTTTGACTGCTCACAACTTCCTTGGCAGGTTCATTTTGCAGTTTTAGTTTCCATATTTGTAATCAGCGTTTGAAGCTCTATCGATATATCTGGGTCTCAATTCAAAGTTCCATGGGAAGTTGAATGCCTTTTCTGGTCAGTTACTACACTATCGCATTCTGTCTTCTGCTTCGGCTCTGCGACGTTTGCCATCATGCCATCTGATAAATTTGGATAAAGAAACAGCGGTTGATCAAACTCTTTTGGATTAAGTCATATTCTACCTCTATTCAGAGTTGCAGTGAATTTGAATGAATCATTAGCCATAGAATGAATCACTGACATGCAAGTCCTGCTGGCTCAATTGTCACCACATTCACGACATATTTTGAAGAATTTGACGACTGATGACATTGGCAGTGGAGGAACCAGGGTGAGGCGATGGTCGAGGAATTCCTCGACCATCGCTCTCTGCTGTGCGAGAGTAGAGCCGATAGTGAATGTACGCGCGGAGAGCACAGACGGCGGGTGGCGAGAGTGAATATCCGCGCGCGAGAACGTAAAGGATCAGGCGAAAATCCTCGACGTGCCGTTGAGGAATCCTCAAGCAATATTCACCCTGAGTAGAACTCTACCATAAAATAATGTGTGGTGCCAATTTTTCGCCTTAAAAAAAGCTTCTCACTAAGTTTTTCCACTATTGCTTTATGCTTGTCTGCGTTGAGTCTGCCGAGAATTAAAGTTTAAGAAGTCTCTGAGAGTCCCAGTTTTCCTATGACTTAAGTTGTTGCTAAAGCCGTTGAAAGTTACTCAATCAATCTGGACTACTCGACGAACTATTCAGCTCGGCAGTCGTCAATATCAATGAAAAACAATCTAAATGGCCAATCGTTCGACTATAGTCATGTGTTACACAGAAATAAACGGATCCTTGGAGATATGTATTCGAGTTTCCGGTGAAATATCGACCGCTGGCTGGCCAACCTTCTCATGTCCTGGCCGTTGTTGTTTGTCGAGCCCATTCCATCTACTTCATCTGATTGCTATACTTCTACTCGCTCGTATTGTTATACTTGGGATGGTAAGAAAGTCCTGAGCCGATTTTTCGAAAGCTCCAGAACTTTCGCTTATTGATCGATACCTAGAATCTGCTACGTGATAGATTATCGCTGTCGATCATACTTCTCCGCAGTAGGTATATATAGCCGGGTTGCCTTCTTTAACTTTAATCATGATGTCGATTCCACAAGAGCACTTTCGAGCGATCATCTTCAATGAATGGCGCTGCGGCACAGGAGCAGTGGAAACCGTCAACATTATCAGCATCGCATTGGGAAGGGACACCACTTCCATCATCAGTGCCAAGCTCTGGTTCGCAGGCTTCGAAGGAGGAGACACGGCTTCCGAAAACAAGTCAAGGTTGGGAAGCCCCCAAACAGTGGAAGACTCCACCGTTCTCGGCGCTGTCGAAGAGGATCCGGAGGTTAGCACCCGCAGCCTTGTGATAAGACTCGGGTGCACCCATCCCACAGTCCTCGGTCCCCTCCACGCCCTCGCCACAGGAAAGTGCCGACTCGATGGATCCCTCATGTCTTGACCGATAGCACGCGGTTCAGGCGGGTACCCATTTGTCAGTTTCTCCTTCTTTGTCCGCACCGAAAGGAGTTTTTGGAAGGCATGATTACGAGAGATGAGAGTTGGGTCCTCTACGATTCTAACAAGCACAGTGCCGTGTGGCTCCCTCGAGGAGAAGACCCGCCGACACAAGCAAAATCGGACCTTCACCCCAAAAGCTGTCTTCTTTGCTACCTCTGGGATTCGTGAGGAATGTTGTATTATGAGATGCTCCCGCAAGACATACCGCTACCGGCAGCATTTACGCCAGTCAGCTCCAGAAACTAGCGGACGCTGTTCGAGAAAAACGACCGAGACGAACTTCTGTCCACCTACTCCACGATGACGCCAGGCCCCACATAGCTAAAGAGACCCGTGCAAAATTGGAAGAGCTGATCTGGGACGCGGTTCCCCACCCACCCTATTCCCCTGACATTGCCCTCTCTGATTATCACTTATTTCATCCCCTCAAGGCATTCCTAGCGAAGAAAAAATTCACCAAAGTTGAAGACGTTGAAAGAGCGGTCAGCGATTTCTTTGACTCTCAGTCTGCTCAGTTCTGGGAGAAGGGGGTCGCTGACCTGCCCATTAGGTGGGACTCTGTAGTGAGTAACAATGGTGATTATATTGTTGAGTAGATTCCATTGTACGCGGAATAAAAAAGTAAAGCACAAAAAAGTGTCAAACGGCTCAGGACTTTCTTACCATCCTAATATGTTTGTATTTCGTTCATCAAATGCTATGAAAATCGTAGTTAGCTACCTACCACATTTATTATACCTTAACCAGGTGCAATGTCAGAGGTGACTGGCCTAAAATATGTATTATAAAAAGACACAATAGCTAATACAGGTGGTCATGCTGATACCCTCTGAAAGGGAGGGGTCATAAAATTTTGAAGTCTGCGCAACGCACAGTTGACCCTGTGTTGCTGTTCAGAAGCGATTGCCCTCCTGATCCTCCAACATGACGTATTGAGGTGGTTCGGGGCCCTCGAAGCCTTTCCCAGGCTCATGCTCTTTTTAGGGTTCTTCCCGAGACCATGCATATATCCGCACCGGGACCTCACGGGTTCCTAGCGAGGAACGGGTTGATAGGTATGACGAGCGGTAACAACCCCATAATAACGCAGCACATGATGACCTATTGCGCCTTAACCGGGCCCCAGCCCTGGCGCTCCCCCAAGCTTACCCGTGCTGCTATACTTGTACACAACACTACACATCTTGGACTCACTGTTTATTGGCGATAACTTTATTGACGTCCTATATACAAACTTCCTGCCGAGCGTAGAGGGGCCCGGCCAACATCGTCCATCGCGTCGAACGGTGACAAATGCCTGCGGTCGCTCGGATATAGCCGGATGCTAACCTCCCAGCGTTCCAAACGAACAGGACAGCATGTCGAACATGCTGACGGTTGCTAGTAGGCTCACCTAGCAGGGTCAACCGTCCGTTCGAACTGTTCGAACGAAGGGGTCGCATTTTGGTCGGAAGGGGGTCGCAATTTCGAGGACTGCCAGCCACAGGCGCGTGCGTGGCGTATCCGAGGGCAAGATTGTTTGTGCAGACCGCATTAGATTCGATTAATTATGCACAGAGAGACAGTTTTAGGCAAATTACGGTGTTTTCCTTGAGGAATAAAGAACAGTTGAATGCATCCCTATGAAAGGTTTGACTTCTCGGGGCTGAAATTAAAGTTCTTCGGGACCTAATTTTCTGAGGACGATTCTTCAGACAACAGGTAAGACACATAAGAAAGCAGAAATCTCGTAGTCTTCAAAAATGTCTTCGCCCCTCCCCAACAAGTTCTTTGAAGGAAGTTATTATTGCTGAAAGCTCAAAAACTCGCATGTGCTGCTCAAAAACCTATGGGAACAAAATGTTCGAACGTGTGATTTTCTCGGAAAATGGATTTTGAAAAACGGTTTGGTGCTTGCCAGAAAGAGCAAATCCTGCTCTTTCACCCCATGGAAAGTGTGCATCACAGAAATGAAAATGAAGTGAGTTATGCCCGCTTAAAGCCCAAAAACTCGCGATTTCAAAAAAAGTGTTTCGGCAAAACCCCCCAAAATGTTCGAACGTGTGATTTTCTCGAAAAATGAACTTTGAAAAACGGTTTAGGGCTTGTTAGAAAGAGCAAATCCTGCTCTTTCACCCCATGGAAAGTGTGCATCACAGAAATGAAAATGAAGTGAGTTATGCCCGCTGAAAGCCCAAAAACTCGCGATTTCAAAAAAAGTGTTCGAACGGGGCGATTTTTTGAAAAAGAGGACAATCGTCAAACTTTTTATATTATTTTGTTAGAGAAATATTTGATGTTTCTGAAACTTTTTATAGATTTCCAAAATGTCGCATACGAGAAGGATTTTATGGGCCTTCAAAAGTTGAAGGTGCGCCTTCTTAGAATTTTGGGTTTTCCGCTTCTAACAGAAGTACTTTCCGGAGAGTTAGGCAATCCTTGTAGTTTTCTGGAAGCGCACCTCAGGCACAATCAAAATCTACCTCAACAAGTCAAAAAAAATACTGACGCCGCAACGCAGACGCTTTCTGGCGCAACGGATTCATGTCTAGCACTCTTATTAACAAAAACAGGGGGTCGCAACTGGACCCCCTCGAGAGCTAGGGGGTCGCAAAAATCCCGAAAATGTTCGAACGTGACGGTTGACCCTGATCATATTACGTCCTATT
>MU868902.1:0-32814 GCA_036418205.1 Ostertagia ostertagi | reverse complement strand
CGTGAACTGCGACACCGGGAGATAAACAGAAATTGGCAACGTGCACGTGAAAAGATAAAAATGCTTTCGCAGAAGTGTTGCGAATGTCATGATACTTCCTGGCGGGGTGGCTCTGCTTTGCTCCCTTCTGGCAGGCTATGTAAAAGGAAGTCCAGTGAACCTTGATACGGACGAAGGAAGCACACAAACGCTGGCAAGAGAAGCAGAGTTCAGGGACTCCCTGTCTACAAGAATTCTAAGAGACTTGCAAAAAGTAGTCGCCAAGGCAGACACAAAACGCCTTGTGCGAAAGTTGGAGGACCAAAACGCAGAGAAGTTCGTCTTCACACTTTCTTAAGCTCATCACCGAGCTGCTTAAGTATAAGAGTAATGAGTGGGGTAAGCTCAGCTTCGGCACTTTCTTAAAGGCAAGCCTCGGGGTAAGTCGGCGCGGGACTTTTGGTGCGTCCGGGGTTGCACGCGGCGAATCGCGCGGCGGGCTGCGCGGCGATCCGGACGAGGCAAGTCTTCGCGGGCTTCTGCGGTGGAATCCAACACGTCAGAACGTGTGCAGATCGCGGATAGAATCCACAAGGTTCTGCGATTCGAATTACATTCCAACGCATGGATATTCAAAGGCAGCGACAGGAGTCCCATGAGCGGAGAGATTCAACCAATTATTGTGTTTGGGACTAAGCCTGAGGGAAGAGTTTCTCGTGGAGGATGTGAGCAATTTCTGTTCTCCCGAGCGTATTTCCCTTCTCATGAGCTTAGTTCTAGTGTCACCTTCCATTGGCCCTGTTTTGAAAGTTCTCCCCAAGGACAGGAGCGCCGCGATTAGCAAAGATATAGAGTTGACAATAAATAACATCTCACTAAATGACTCCATTTTTAGTGCTTCTTATTCATATTTATAATATGATAATAGTGACATTTCTATGAAGTTTCTCTCTTTCATCTCCTTTCGCTGTAATCTTCTCACTGACACCGCTGCATTTCACCGATCTCCGCGAGTGGGAAGTTTCTTTCAAAGCAGAACCTTGTGGATTCTATCCGCGATCTGCACACGTTCTGACGTGTTGAATTCCACTGCAGGAGCCCGCGAAGACTTGCCTCGTCCTCGCCGCGCAGCCCGCCGCGCGATTCGCCGCGTGCAACCCCGGACGCACCAAAGGTCCGTCGCAGGGGGTAAGTAGGTGTGGAATAGGGCTGAGTAATGAAGCTAGAGGCAGGAAGTGGTCTGGAAAAGTGAAAGAGAAACCGAATACGCCCCAGAGGACCACCCTCTATTTCAGTCGCATTCCAGCTTGGGATAGAGAAGGGATGTACTAGGCGAGTTTCACGAGATCAACTCCAGTTGCTCCATTGCCAAGGCATGGAACCGTTGCCACAAATGCGCTGCGCCTTTCGAGCAGCCTTACATACGTATGTCGTGTCCTGCACTTGGTTTTGTATATAATCTGTTAATTCTGGACCATTTCCTTCTACTGGCTGCGTTAGGTCAAAAACAAAAACGTTTTCAACAGAAAGGTTTCCAAACTTTTGACCGCTACTGTATGTGATCAAGGCGTTACTGTAGGGCACCTGAACGTGCACCATACAAATCCTCTTATATACATACAAAGCAGCAGTTTGGTGTGTTTGTCTGTTTGTAACCAGGGGCTCGCACGCTACGTAGACCCAAGAAAACAGTTAAGGCATGGTCCCGGATGGGTAGGAAGCTGCCCCTTGGGCGTGTAGGGTGAAGGTAGGGCTTGGTTAGAAAGGGTATGGTAGTGGGCGGAGCCCGGTCAGGTGGGCGGGGCTTGCGCTGGAAATCTCCTTAGAAAACATAGGTTTTTGTGCAGAGGCCTCGAATTGCTAAGCGAATCACAACATTGATTGGGTAGTGTCGTAGGAGTTGGATTTTGGATGGGTCACATGCTATCGATCGATATCGATTGAAAATATCGGTTTTTGCGCAGAGGGCTCGAATAAGGTTGGGAATCACAGTATTGATTGGGGGCTGTGGTAAAAGTGGAAATTCCATCGGGTCACATGCTATCGATCGATATCGATTGAAAATATCGGTTTTTGTCTGGGAGGCTCAGATTTGCTTACTAATCACACTATAGATTGATGGGGTCGCAACAATCAAAATTCTATTAAAGGCAAAAGTCGGGCTCAATAAGGGGGTATTATGGCGATTGAAACTGAGTATAGAGATGCGAAGTGGAACGACAGTGGAGAAAAAACTGAGAAAAACCGTCGACAAGGCCGTTAACAAAACCCTCTTTCCCACTAGCAGTGAAGGAGGCTGGCTTGGGGAAGAGGCACGTACAAACAAGTTTTCTGGAGATATCAGTCGTTCTATCGGTTGATACGGCAATCAACCTAGCTGATTTCACACGTTATGCCAGCCACGCACCATCCCGAGGTGGGCGGTCGTAGCGGGGCCAGGCGGCGATAGCGCATAGTACATGCCCTGGGGCCTTATTACCGCGCCGTTTCGAGATTTTGAGTGTGGGAACATCTCTACGGGTGCGTAACCAAGTACAGCATGACCGAAAGGGTTGGTTTGGTCAACTAATCCCGACCTTTGCCTTTAAGTCAAGTGGAATCAATCAGTATCGATCAAAAATATCGGCTTTTATCAAGTAGGCTTGGAAAGACCCCTAGAACCGAATTATGAGGTTTTGTGGCAAGCTCCGCCCACTGTGGTACATTTCTCACCTCCCCCTTAACCTCTTAATCTTCCCTCCTTCTCTAACCTCTGTCCACTTTTTTCTCGGTTCTGGGACTTCTCTGAACCGACTTATGACAGGTTTGCAATAAACGCTGCCCACTTAAGGACACGCTCCTGCTGTGGGTGGGCTTCCACTGAATTTCAGGTATGTTGAAGACACCTTAGATGTTGTTCTCCTAAACCGATTTTACTACGGCTCAATAGGCTTTCTCATACCAGAGTTATGAGTTCTTCTTATCGAGAAACACTCCTTCAGAGAACGCTCCACCCACAACGGGCGGGCCTCCCAGATTCGACTTTTCAACCCAGTGCACACCTTTACTCTTTTTTCGGTGTTTTGGCTGCACCTATACCCAAACTCGAGACTTCTGCCGTCGGCAGCTCCTAACTCGACGCATGCCCCGCCCACTGTGGGCGGAGTTTCCCATGGTCCATGTCTGCCCCGTGTAGCCTGACTCATTCTCTACCCATCCCGAACTTGACCTGGACTCTGATGGTGGTTCCTTAGATAGTACTTAATTTTTTCAATAGACACACAAAGGCTCAGCCCTCTATATCCCCTCTATCCTCTTATATATAAAGCAGCAGATTGGTGTGTTTGTCTGTCTGTTACCGCTAGGGAAATTATATATCCCGGATTGAAACGGGAAATTCTCTACTTCCCCCATTCAGTCCTTCACCCCAAAATATATAGGAACAACTCCGTTTCCTTACCACCTCCTCAAATTCGAGCCCCTTCTCGAACCTTCACCAACTCCAAATACGGCTCCTCCCGAACAACTCAAATACCACTCCTCCTAATTGAGAGCTGCGAAACGCACGTTAACCCTGCCACGAGAATCCATCCTCTCCAGCCGTGTCTCGCGCGCGGTATCGTGCGCAGCTAAACTGGTAAATAAATAAAGTGCGAGAAGTATGAATGAATCTACTCAGTGTATGGAAATGCAGGAGAGCTCACAAACATATTGGTGACTCCTACCATAATTCGTTTCTTTGCAGCAACACGCAACCACTCCCAGAATTGTCTGCGTTGCGATTTCCGATTTTCTGAGTTTCTTCAGGGCTCTTCCTCATCACCACATTGATGTAATTACGAATTTTAGACTTCGAAGCATGTAATCGTTTTCCCAATGTCTGTGTTTGATGGACGCTTCTTTTTGGTACATGGAATTCTTTTTGAAGATATCGAGCACCTTCATTTGTGAGATTAGATGCATTTCAGCTGGGTTCCTCCTGTACAA
Organism: Ostertagia ostertagi; assembly: GCA_036418205.1. NCBI lineage: Eukaryota > Metazoa > Nematoda > Chromadorea > Rhabditida > Trichostrongylidae > Ostertagia > Ostertagia ostertagi. The sequence goes on along the minus strand of MU868902.1, from coordinate 28,869 downwards.
TCATCCAGATCGATGTTCAGAACAAACACCTCGACTATTGTTCTGATATTGGGGAGTGCCCTTTTGAGTGAGTTTTCAGGTTTTTCTAGGTACTGATTGTTCTTCATCCATTTCTATTACTATAGGATTAGTAGTTGTTACGGCCAAACTATTCCAAGTAGGATTAGCGCAAAAAGCAATATTGGGCAAGTGGTCCAACTTCCCATCACTGTTGTGGAGAATATGACGAATTGGTGGGCACCCCTGCGATTTGCTCGTTTATTTTTTCTTTTGAGTAAGAGACCCTCTCATGGGAAATGGTTACAAGCACGAGTCCTGCGCGCTGACCAGGAAGGTCTTTCAGGGCGTGACGAGCTTTTTGAAAACGGTCTTTTGCATGATATAGGGGCACATGCGGGAACCACAGAACCATGTTTAATTTTTCCTGAACGGCCCTCTGAATACCAGAAAAGGGGGTCCCTAGTTCGATTCCTCGTGGTGACAAATTTTTGCATTTCGAGTTGACGTTCCAAAATTCGCGCAAAATGGAGTTAGCATGAATAATTAGTACCATATTCATGATTAGGACCGTCAGTAACCCTTACAAAAAGACTTTGACTTAAAAATTGGTGTAAGAGGTGTGACACCAAGCAGCCCCACTGTGGTGTCACACCTTTTTCACCAGTTTTTTAAAAGTCTATTTGTAAGGGTTACTGACGGTCCTAATCATGAATATGGTACTAATTATTCATGCTAACTCCATTTTGCGCGAATTTTGAAACGTCAACTCGAAATGCAAAAATTTGTCACCACGAGGAATCGAACTAGGGACCCCCTTTTCTGGTATTCAGAGGGCCGTTCAGGAAAAATTGAACATGGTTCTGTGGTTCCCGCATGTGCCCCTATATCATGCAAAAGACCGTTTTCAAAAAGCTTGGTCACGCCCTGAAAGACCTTCCTGGTAGATCTATTCGTGAGGTGCAACCACGTCATCGAAATCGCTCCGCTCTCCAGCCATCGTCTTAAATTCCTTCAGGTCCTTTGAATAATATTGATCCAATAATTTGATCAGCAATTTCCTATTTTTTAGTATTCGTCAACGCAAACGAGCTTTCTCGATGCTGTGGAGGAGGAGCTCGGCATTTTCAACAGACGCATACCTGCTCCAACCTGAAATCAGAAGGATCGAAAGTAACATGTCTGAGGTACCACATAGTTCTTGATTGAAAGCCAACGCTGAGCAAAAGCAGTATTTCTTATTGACTGTCAAATTCGTTGTAATTCATTGCTAGAGCGCCGTCGAGCAATCACTGTGTTCACAAAAAGCCAAAAATATATCAGTCGCGTTCCAAAAAATGGTACTTACGAGGGTTTGCGCGCTATAAGGCCGATGTCAGACTTTGCGAATCGCGCGATTCGCTAGCGTCTGCGGTCGCGTCGCGGCCAGTGAATCACTCAATTGGCTGGTACCGCAACGCGACCGCGGACGCTAGCGAATCGCGCGATTCGCAAAGTCTGACATCGGCCCAAAGGAAAAAATGTTAGGACTAGAGAAAAAAGTCTTTAACATTCGCTGAAAACTGTTTATACAGAGAATCTTGAAATAATACCAAAAAGGTGCATTTTTCCACTTCATTTTTTGCTGCATTCTTCTATGGACATGCCATCCCAAGATCCAATCAGAACCTCAGTTGTTTACTACATTCTCTGAACGGGGTTGCTCAGGATTGAGACTAATACTTTTGAATAGTTTTTAGTGCTCTGCAAGGGCCACACGACTTATACAGCCTTCACGTTTCTTGTCCTAGGTGACTCTCACGGCATCACTTGTAGAAAGTTGTCACTTATCCAACTTATCAAAAATTGAAGCTCAATTCTATTCATGGTATCACCAGAGACTGAATAGTTGAAGGCAGTGATCACGATAGGTTCAATAAGGGTTTATAGAGAGAGAACTGGTGGAGGTTGAGGTACACCAGTGGCGAAAAAGCGGGAAATCATAGCAGTTCATCACAACGCGTTTGCTTGCACATGCCAATCCATGCTCCAATCGAGTTGCTCCAGTTGTGCCGCTGCTGGCAACGCAGCTCGTCCAAATCACCAAAAAACTAGTGGGCGGATCGCTTTTGGGGCGGAGTGCTTTCGAAGTCCTGCTCAGCAACCAGCGCACCTTTCGTCGTGAAAGCGCCACACCTCGCTTCCTTGGCAGCCAAGTAACTGATTCGTGTGGTGCATATGCTTCCCCGATGCGTTCCCTCTTTATCGTAATCGCTGCCTTCAAAGGAAGCGATCAAGATAAAGAGGGAGCACATCGGCGATATATGCGCCACAGGAAGCAGAAGCTTGACTGCCAACGGAGCGAGGTGTCGCACTTTCACGAAGAAAGTGCGCTGCTGTGTGGAACTTGAAAAGCGCCACGCCCCAAAGCTGTTCCACCCACTAGCCTGGGTACCCCCAGGAGGCCCGTCGCGCGGCAAGAAGGCAGAGTCGTCGGACGAGTTGCAGCGCGTGATGTGCGATGTAGGACGTGCAATGGGACACTCTATTTAACTTGACGCGAAATCCCTATAGTACGCGCGCGACTCGTCCGCTGACTTTGCCTTCTTGCCGCGCGACGGGCCTCCTGGGGTACCCCACTAGCCTAATTGGGATTTGGACGAGCTGTGTTGCCAGCAGCGGCACAACTGGAGCAACTCGACTGGAGCATGGATTGGCATGGTGCCACCAAACGCGTTGCGGTAAACTCGTCCATACGTCCGCTTCTTAGCCGCTTCCGTCATGAGCGAAATCAACGGCCGCACAAGGGATCCCGTTCCGCGTTATCCTGAGGGACTTTTTTCCGCACTTGGCGAACCGGTGAAGAACCCCTCTACGTCCCCTCCAAACCCCTGCAGAATCTATCGTAATCGCTGCCTTTAATCTGAATTGGATGCAGCACAACAACTATCACTGTAGAAGCTTCCCAAGTACTTTTGAGATCAAGGCCAACAATGCCTTGAGACAAAACCAACGGGAAAGAGAGGAAACGATCGCCTCTGTGGATTTTTGAGATAGTCAAAGAAAATTTTCAGGAGAGAAAATTTCCACAGCATCCAAAAAATTTCGTAAAGTTTTCAAATTTTGCCGTTTCAGCAGTTTTATGTATGCATCTATCTTTCCAGCTTTACCGTTAATTTCGTATAGCACTCAGCATAGTACGTGCGTATCCACCCCAGTTCCTCGATAAAACATGCGAATTTTTCCTCTTTTCATCGTTCGGTCAGGATGGGGTCGTACGCCGTGATCAGTTGGCCTTTATTGTAGTTTTTAATGAAGAGCTCGGTTAACCGACTTGGTATTTCGATTCCCAGAATGCCTTTCCAATTCTGCTGAGATTTAAGACTAATAAAAGATCATAATCCCAAATCAGTCATGCCGACCAGATTCAACGGTCCGTCCGAGTCTCGAGTCAATCAAAGGCGTAAGGGGTTGACCAAGATTAAAGCAACAGTTCAGGGAGGGTCCGAAAATTTCAATGCCACTACTACTGAGGGATACACGAGCCCTAGTGAAGAACATATGCAGTGGAAATAATAAACGAACTTACCTCAGAAACTCAAAAACAGGGTGGAAAGTCCCTCAAACATGGGTGTTCTTGGGGATTTCCCCAATCCCGCCCCCTTGCCGGCCGTCATTGGACGCGTCGGCAATCGTGCTCGTTTTGGGACCACAGGGAAAATTGATTGAAAAATGGAGCGCGTTTACAGCGGGCACGTTCAGACAACTCGTCCAACGTGCGTCTTTATCCATTGCTGAGCGGCAGAGGGAGAGTACCTGTCTAAGACCCTCCCCGACGTTTTTTTCCAGTTTTTCATACATTAATCGTCTGGTTTTCATCTACAACTTCATTATTGGTGGTTTTTTCCCGCGAAACCGTTCCTGAACTGTTGCTTTAAGAACTTCCCTTCCAAAACGCAGAATTGTCGGCCTCATGGCCGTTGCAGACAAACACCACAACTGACGACGGCATTCAAGTAATCTGGTTAGAAATTGTTCACAGTGATAGCCGATTTCTGGTAAATGATAGTTGTAATTAGTGACAATCGATAGAATACAACTGCAACAGGCTAATCATTTCAATGCAGAAAACGTTGACATTTCGTGAAGGCCTGTCGTCATTGTGGTGCGTGGTCTTCACTCGACGCTTTCTCGCTTTTTGAGAGGGGGGGGGGGTAATTTCGAAGGGAGGATCGGAAACTGAGAGGCGTTGCGATTGTAGGAGAGAGGGAGAGAACAGTATAGTAGCAGCAATGGGGGTGAAGGTGGCGACAATGGAGTGGGTGGGTGTATGGGGGCTCTTTTGCTGATTAAGATTAGATTGCCCGAAAAAAATTTGCACAAATTGCTCTTGTCTTCTCTATTTCTGAAAAGCTACCTTCGTCACTTACAGCATATATTTATGTTGATGAGTGCTAAACAACTTACTTTGAATTGTAAAAAATTACGTTTTACTTGGTATCGAGAAAATCGATGTTTTTCTTCGATTTCGTATTCGTATCGAAAATTCGATTTCGTATAAAATTGTTGGAAGTTTTCAGAACGGCATCGATATGTTGCTTACGTGCATTATTGGATTCCGCATGTGAAGAGGGTACTGATCTGGCAAAACAGGACGAAACGTGCCCGTCTAGTATAAACTCACTGGGCGGAGGGTTACGAAAGGTACGTCTTCATTAGTGGACCGAAGGTCCGTGACATAATATTGCCCATTAAGTCACAGTAAAGGCAAACCTTGGGATAAAATGGGTGTGCAGGAGCGTTCAATAATGAAACTGTGGATGAGGAGAATGGGGAGCAGTCTGAAAAGAAAAACAAACTAGAGAAACAGTCGATTGCGCCCCGAATGAAGCTTCTCGTCCCTTCAGCAGCATTCCACCTTAGGATGTGGAAGGAGCATGTTTGGACGGATTTTTTTCAACCCACTCACTTCATCATTCACTATTTTTGTTCTTATACCTATCTTGAGGTGCTATTAGCCGTTACGCAGTGAACAACGTTGTGTGCAGCAGAAGCCTTTATCTTGATCCTTGCAATAACTGGAAGGGTTGCGATGGTTTGCAAGTCCATAAAGATTAGCTTCAAGCGCGCATTTTACACGATGATGGTGGCACGACCTCTGTAGGTACGAGCCTATCACTCACGGCAAGGTTTCGGTTGACGGACTACTTGAACTCAGCCCTTTACCGCCTCTGCGCTCTCTAGCGGGTCCCTCTCCTCTCCAAGGCTTAGTCCTAGGGCATTCTCTAATCGTCTGTGCTCTAGCCATCGCGGCAGGACCATTGAGGAAAAATCAAGTAGTCCGTAAACCCAAGGTTTCTGCTATGAACTTCATCCCGGTATTTGCCTTCAAAGGCAATCAGCTAGTAGAATCGATCCCTCGGTCAGCGGGATCAAGCAAAGGTGGAAATTCCGGCGCCACAAGAGGGTAATAGCTTATCACTTGTGCTGAAACCAACTGCTGCAGCTATCTGCGACTTAGCGAGTTATCTGCTTTTCGTTTGCCACTATACTGTGTCGGCAGTTTTCTCTTCTCTGAGCCCGCCGCCTTCCAAGCCTCTCGTGGCACTGTCCACCGAACGTGTTCCAAATTACCAATTTTGCAGTTGTCGACCAAAAACTGATCAAAATTGAGCAGCTATCACACCATTTTTTTTTCGAGCGTTCCCCATCTGTAGCGTTGGCAACAAAGGTCGCATCAAATGTCTTTAAAAAATATCGCAAGAACTGAATTTCTCGAGGCCGTCGCCGCTTTTACTACTAAGCCTGAAATTACGATACGCTTGGCCGTGCTAAGCAAAGTGACACCACCAACGGGATTCTCAGCCGTTTTGTTGTTGCAGGAATGCTGCGAGTGTTGCTTGCTGGCGAGCGAATTGCTGGCAAGAAATCAGCCCTGCACGCCACCAACGGGATTCTCAGCCGCATGTCTGAGGTCCTTCTCACGTTGCTGTCAAGGCTCATTCGAGTTCACCCAGACAATTCCGATATCAACTGGTTTGACTGGCTCATTTTTTTCTGTGGGGTTTATAGTGATCTACACCGGTCACTCGGTGCTTTTCTTCGTTAGGTCGACCAGTCTTTCCAGTCTCGGAAACCAACTCCGTCTACCTGGGTGATCGATGCGCACATTCGAAATGTGAACACCTCTGTAATGATCGGTGAGTTTTTTTTCCAGTTTTAAAGGTAGATGGCACAGGGTGCTAACTTAGTTGGGGGGGCCACGCGGCGGCGCGGCAGTCTGCTCACCTGGGCTCTCTCGAGCGAGACAGTGTAAACTCGAACATTCCAGCTTTTCACGCATGTCAAGTGACTGCCCCCACCCCCACCCCCTAGACTGCCTACACTCCCCCTGGCCCACGGATTTCCGAACATGCCAGGCGAGCAGACTGCCGCGAGGTAAGCAAACCAGCCCTTTTGGCGTTTCGGCTGGGACCGTATGCTGAATGTTGGGGAGGGGATGGGGTCCCCAACGGTCGACGGTTTACTTCAACTCGGTTGGTACGATAGGAGAGTACTGACGCAAGTGGTGCAGCTGGTCCAGCAGCTCCGCCAGAAGGGCTGGTTTGCTCACCCCAGGACTAAGCCTTGGAGAGGGGACGGACCCGTCCTCTCTTTAAGGCTTAGTTCTGAGGTAAGCACCAAATTGTGGCGGTTCTAAGGACCGAGTTGAAGTGGTCCGTCCACCGTCGGGGACTCCATCCCCTCCCCAACATTCAGCATACGGTCCCAGCCGAAGCGCCAAAAGGGCTGGTTTGCTTACGTCCTGCGCCGCCCCGCGTGCCCCCCCCCCCCAACTAACAATAAGTTAGCACCCAGTAAACTGATCACTTTTTAAGAGTGTTAGTAGAGCTGAAAGATGAGCAGCAATGAAGAAAAACCAAGAGAAACAGCCTAGGGAGCCACAAAAGAGATCCCTTGTTCTCGACATTGACTTCGTCGTCATGCAAGCCTCAGCGCTGCCATCAGCGTACGCTTTGCTGTGACTGCTTCCAAAATGGATAGAGTCCGACAACGAGGGGCCGACAGGAGGGCAGCTAATCGGAGGGCGGGCAGAGGCACGAAAGCGCCTATGTTTCTTCGTCAGTAGTACCCCTTCGCCACAGAAGCACCACCTCTTGCCCTCTTGGGTTCCACTTCGAAATAAGCGCTTTCTTCCTTTCAGCATCTAACTTGTAGTGTCAGCTGCCTTCAAAACATAAGAAATACTTGAGTGGTAAATCAAGCAAATATGATGATGCAAAAGTTCTCCTAACAGGTGGGAATATTATACAGAAGTTCCAAAACCAACGAATGGGCTTTGATGATTTTGTTTTAGGCGCTCATGTCGTTAGGGGGAAGACATTCAGAACAGTGCTTATGGTAGGTGACACTGAGATTAACCATAAGTCCAGAAGAAGAGAAAAACGTCAGAGAAAATGAATGCTCATATTCTTACCCAGATTTCTTCCCTCTCGCCTCCCCCCGCTCCTTCAAGGTTTAGTGAGTAGCTCACTCACAATTTCTACGTTCCTTGCCCACCGCACTCCAACTTTCATCATTCCGTAAAACAGAACTCATTTTTTGCAGAGGTGGAGAAAGCGTTGAATGCACCTGCAGGCCTGGATACGACTTGGGTCCAGACGGGCAGAGCTGCGTCGGTGAGTCCAATAGTGAAAATAGCGCATCTTCTCAACCGTTACAACCGCAAACGTCTCTACATTAGCGGGATCTCAAAATGGTCAAAAGCTCAAAGTTGCTCTGCACAGATATCTCGGAGCTGATCACGGACACATCCACCTAGAAGCAAATCCTTTTGACACCAGTCTCGAGCCAGTATAGTGTTACGTTATGCCAAAATAACGCCAAATGACGACAGCGCTAAGATGAATGCCATGTTTATGATCAGATCACTGAATATTTCCTGTACCCAAGTTCACAGCGAATTGAGTGAAAGCAGATATTGCTTCAAGTGGCGCAAAATTGCCCCGAACGACTCCAGCGCCAAAAATCCCACATTCGCAATCAGGGCATCGAGGGGCTACTGTGGTTTAATAGTGCCAAGTGGTGTCAAAAACAGGATTGGGCGCGAATGAGTTCATGATCAGAGCCATTGCTGAAAAAGGGTCACGTATACTCCCTTTCAAAAACAAGAAGAGCGTCGGGTGCAGACCATACACCACAAGTGACGACGGCCTCCACAAAATGTAAATGTTTTCTGCCAATGAAATGATTAGCCTGTTGCAGTTGTATTCTATCAGTTGTCACTAATTACAACTATCATTTACCAAAAATCAGCTATCACTATGAACCACTACTAACCAGATTTACTTGGAGGCCGTCGTCACTTGTGGTGTATGGTCTGCACCCGACGCTCTTCTCGTTTTTTGAAGGGGGTGCTTGGCACTGAAGTGCGCGTTTTACCGCTACTCGAGCCAGCCTTCTGCAATTCCTATTTTTCGCCCGCTTTCCCGTTTACTTCCACACCTCACGAGCGTTCACGCACGCAGTCTGAGATAGGCTGACTGTCAACGTTTGCCATGGAAAAATGTTTTGATAATAGCTTCAATCTGCATTATTTACTTCGTCATTAAATATAATATCGATCTTGAATGATAACTGATTTTGTGGAAAGATCGTGATGAGTGCCTGTCGTCGAATCCACCATGTGAAAAAGCACGAGAAATCTGCATCAATACAGTTGGCAGCTACCAGTGTCGACGTAGAAGATGGACGCTTCATTCGGATCAGGCAGAACACCCCCGATTCGTCCGGAGACGAGACGGCAACCGTCGCATTGCACCTGAAAACGAGCAGTCGTCATTCTCACAAAGCTATTTAGAAGCTGCTCTGAGAAAAATTGAACTGGTTTGCCCACCGGGATGGCAGCCAAAGGACGACAAGTGCCTGGGTGAGTCCAGTGGGTTGCACGCGAACAATTCAACCCAATACTAACAAACCTTCATCGCATCCGCTCCTGCCCTTACCGTACCTACTCGGATCAACTTGTAGGAGGATCCCTCAAGTTCTGTACTGCAGAAGTGTCGGCAGCAACTGCCCACACGCCTGCTCATTTGTGATTGGCAGACTCACGCTGCAGCCAATCACATACGGGTGGGCGTGCAGCAGTGCAGTTGAGTTAATGTGTATTTGGTGTGATTGTGAAACCCAACTAACGCTTAACATTACATGCTGCGAAGGACAGGCATATCGGTGAACGATGCGTCGGTCAGGAATGTATTAATGGGCATGTTGCTACATGGCAGTTTATCATTACAAGTACAGTCGAAAGAGGCGTTAAACATCACTGCATTACTTCCACACCTCACGAGCGTTCACGCACGTCAGTCTGAGATAGGCTGACTTGTCAACGTTTGCCATGGAAAAATGTTTTGATAATAGCTTCAATCTGCATTATTTACTTCGTCATTAAATATAATATCGATCTTGAATGATAACTGATTTTGTGGAAAGATCGTGATGAGTGCCTGTCGTCGAATCCACCATGTGAAAAAGCACGAGAAATCTGCATCAATACGTTGCAGCCTACCAAGTGTCGAACGAAGAAGATGGACGCTCCATTCGGATCAGGCAGAACCACCCCCGATTCGTCCGGAGACGAGACGGCAACCGTCGCACTGCACCTGAACACGAGCAGTCGTCATTCTCACAAAGCTATTTAGAAGCTGCTCTGAGAAAAATTGAACTGGTTTGCCCACCGGGATGGCAGCCAAAGGACGACAAGTGCCTGGGTGAGTCCAGTGGGCAGCACGCGACCAATTCAACCCAATACTAACAAACCCTTCAATCGCTTCCGCTCCTGCGCCCCTTCTGTACTACTTCGGATAAAACTTGTAAGGTAGGTCCCAATGTCGGTACTGCAAAAAGTGTCGCAAAGCAACTGCGCCACCACGTCCTGCTCAGTAAAAATGCTGATTGACTGTCATGTTGCAGCTAAATCACATACGAGGTGGGCTGCAGCAGCGCAGCCTGAGCGATGTGTTGTATTCGAATGGTGATTGTGAAACCAAACTAACGCTTAAACAATACAATGCTAGGACCATGGCATGTGGTGCAGAGAGCGTCTTTCAGGAATTATCTTAAGACTGATTGGACATGGAGTATCATTACAGTACAGTCGAAAGAGGGTTACGTTACATCACCTGCTAATTCCTGAGGTCGAACCTACCTACGCCACTGTGTCTTTCACCCCCAAAAGCCGGTCATGTGATAATGGACATTTCTGCAAGATGATCTGCTGATTATTTTCGACAACATTGACAAGGGCGGCACTACTGAAAGCCTCACAGAGGCTTTTCCTTTCTTTTCCCTCCTGCAGTAAATAAAAAGCAAAGCAAACGGAAGCCGGTAACGCTCCCACATCAGTTCCCAATCCTTGCATTCAATGTCTATGAATATATTGTTGTGAAGTCACGTAAGAAGCCTCAAAAAGCCAAAACTGTGCTTGAAGACCGCCGACTTCTAAGCTTTAGGCTCAGATATCTAGTACTCCATTCGAGCACCTCAACAGTTCTGGCTGCAGTCGCTTGCCTGACGGCTTTCAGCAGCATTGGTCGACACTGGTCAAGCTACAAAATTGAATTTCATCTCAAAGGCACATCTAAGTTATTGTGCGGATGGAGTAATCTCTTGAATAGACCATAGAACTGTCTACTGAAGCCACAAAGGTCTCGTTTCTCCCTTGCTGAAGGACAGGTGCATGCTCTGCAAGATTGCCATTCACCGATTCCACTTCTCGTCGTTTAATTCTGCCGGGTTGTCTGCGCCTTTCACTCCTGGTAGCTCTTCGCCTATCCCCTCTTCCTCCGGCGCTCACTGTCCTCATTGCAACCTGAAAAGCGAGGTACAGAAGGAGTGATAGAGTGGACCTTTGATTCTCGCATTTTCGACGGGTTCTTTCTTTTTTTTTGACTTTTTTTTACACTTCGCACCTCTGTGCATTCATTATCGTGAATGAATCAACCAGTTGGGATCCTGGGAGGTACTCAAACTTCCATTATAGCGATTGTTACTACATGATGTGCCGGAACTATCTTTTTGGAATATTGTTACGTTTACTATTTGTAACTTCTAATTTTCCTAACGGGGAACTTAATTTTTCAACCTATGTTTTGGTCAGCTAACTTGTATCTGTACCGTGTGAGTGCGACTAACCGCACCGTTTAGACATTGACGAATGTCTGCTGTTGATGGATGATTGCCTGGAATCGCAACGATGCCTGAATTTACCAGGGTCGTTCAAGTGTATTCGAACACTTTCGTGTGGAACCGGCTACGCTATGGACTCAGAGACCGAGGAGTGCATTGGTTTGCAATGGCTTGCTGTGTCCTAAGAGCATGCACCACTACTTTTGCGAGATCGCATTGATCAGATAATTAAAAAAGTGATTGTTATAGACGTGGATGAGTGCACCCTTGGTGCTCACGATTGTGGTCCCCTCTATCAATGCCGCAATACACAAGGAAGCTACAGGTATCTGATTGTAATGTTTTGTTTTCATTTATCATATGAATCGCTCATGGGCAGGAGTAGAGTAGTGGCAAGGGGGGCTGCTTACCACGCACGAGACGCAAATCAAATACTGGATTATAAGCCACCCAGGCCATCGAAGCCTTCCACGCCTCTGGGTTCGTTTGATTGGTACAGCTGTCCGTGCGTGACTTGCATGTGCTGGATGTTTAGAAAAGGTCGTGACAAAGTTGAGGGTTCATCATTGGTTAAACCTAGACGAAAATAGAGTTAGGGCTAGTTGCTTGAAAAAGTTATTCCCATGAGAAAATCAACCAGGCGTACATTCCTAACTTAGTCATGACTTGTTCTTTAAATTCTACTAGTTTTTCAATGTCTCGGCTATAAAAAATTTTGACCTAGATCTCAGGTAATGGTGCTTGACCGTCGAGTTCTGGTTGAAAAACCAGGTCTGGAAAAGGAAGCGACGCGACTTGTTGGGAAACCTAATAGTGTAATGTTTAGAAGAGGTCATGACTAAGTAGAGGGTACATCATTGATTGATTTCTCCCAGGGAACATAAAGTTAGAGCTAGTTGTCGGTTTGGTCAATTTTTGTCGGCTGGACCTCCCATTTTGCAGGCCTGAAATTCAAAAACCCTGCAACATGTGTGGAAGAAAAACATAGCTGCTTGTAGAGCGGACAGGGTCTTAGAAGAAAATTTTCCTCTTGAACAAAAACGAATCTACTTATGGGACAACCTAATCCTACAGGTTTATTGTAGTATTTTGTCGAGATGCTACTTTCAGGTGTGATCCGAAAAAGTGCGCTGAAGGTGAGATACAAAATCCTGTCACGGGTGAGTGCACCAGTATCGACTGTCCCCTCGGTTACTATCCATCTGGTGGAACTTGTCACGGTGAGCTTTGAAATTTTTCGAACTTCTTGGGGTTTTGGGCGATTTCGATTTCGGAATATTCCAGATGTCGACGAGTGCACAACTGACCCTTGCAGTCCAACAGAGGAGTGCGTGAACACGGCCGGCTCGTTTCGGTGTCAGCAGAGAGGTAATATCTGCTCAGCCGGATATGAAGTCAATCCGAACACCGGATTTTGTGACGGTCTGTCTTTATTGTTTGAATTTGGATGACTCATGATATTTAAACTGACTGTCACAGCAGTCACAATCGTTCAGCAACCGTGACGTTTGGTGGATCATTATTTAGCACCACCTCTGCATCATGGTTTATCCAAGTATCAGTTCATTTGAGCACCCATGCGGTTAGGCTTTCCGCCTGATCGAGGAATTAGGCTTATCCCTAGCCGGTTGCTGATTTTCCGTTGTCCAACTCGTCTCTTTTCTTTCCTTGGCCACCCACATAGAAGCCTTGTCCCCAGATCATCAACAATCGAACACGATGTCGATTCTCTGTAGGCCATCATTAGTGTCGTATTGAGTCTCCAGTTACGACTGGTCCAAGCGCGGTACTCACTAGGGAATGCTTTCAATTGCACGTGGAACTTTTAAGTGAGACCCAGGCAAGTAGAGATGTATCCACAAATATGGAACCACAACTGCTACGCAAATTTTCTAGACAAGATGTGAGCAGTCAAACCTCGCACCGAAGTCGGCAAAGAAGCGAATTGCGGCACTAAACTAGCGCCAGATTGCCAATGTCTCAAGAATGAATGTCAGGAATTCGTGATCAGGCCATATATTTAACCCTATAAGTTTCAAGAACAACTAAAAATGCCGATGCGGTTAGATTAATTCGCCTCATATGCTGACGCTGCACTTTCTGTCAACCTTGACAGCCCACGACTTGCTTGGAATGTTCACGTAGCAGTTTTGGTCTCCATATTTGTAACCAGCATTCATTATTCTCTTGTCCAGGTCTCCATACAAAGTCCCATGCGAAATTGAAAGCTCTTCTTCGGAGCACCACGGTTATCACAGGTGGAAGGTTCTCCTATAGGGGCAAATGTTCGGCATAAGTTTCCATAAAATCTGTGAATTCTGAGGAAATTGGATAATTCCGCGGAATTCACAGACACAAGGATCTTTTAAATGTCGGCGTGTTGAAGTGAGCAGGTCCGCTTCTCAGCGAAATTTCACCTCGAGGGGGGCTACTTATGGTCTGTTGCTTGCTACCTCATTTCTTTGCCTAGGAACGTCGCGCTCTAGAAAAACCTCCCAGCATGTAGAAATCCTCACTCGGAAAATCCTGCATTCTTGTCACAACATTAGTTACAACCCATTGTGCAACGCACGTCTTCAACAGACCAGATTCCAGTTCCCGACGACGAATTTAATGTAGCGACAACCATGTGGGGCGGTTGCCTATAGTGGGTAGACAGGGAAACATGCGTGCCTTCTGGCGCCACGTTCAAGGCTACGCTTTGTAAGAATCGTTTCAGGCTACGCTTTGAGAGAATCGTGTTTAAGCTTCCGAATCTGGAGTACAGAGATAAAACAATCGAATGAATGGGATGCTTTTGTCAAAATAGCGCAATTTTTTGTTCTTTTCCTTCTTATCATTATGATTTGAAGTCCAATCATGTTAATGGTAAGCTAGGAGATTACAATGATGGGATTCTTTCCTTGGAAATCCTCCCTCAAGTGGACAGTTGGAGTGAAACAAAAGAATGAGAATTGTGTTAATACATACTGTACATAAATATGCTCCGCTACGTGACTTGTAAATTCCTTTCAGATTCCATAACCGAAATGCTGAACAAATGACGATTGTTGTTAGGCTCTGCTTGTGTATATACCTGCCTAGGGACTATAATGTCTGCTGTATACGCCGGGTACGACGTGTAGCGAGCAGAGTGTTTGTCTAACTTCTGCTGGTAAACGTGGTTTTGTTACTGTAACACCAAGACCAACCATCCGTGGGGTCAAGTTCAGCATGATCTCACCTTTACCGTCCAGCGCAACGGTTGACTCGGTAGGATGTCAGGCTCGGAGAGCATGGCAGCGTTAGAAGTAGAGGTCTCGAAGAAGGTTTTCTATCCGGAGTACCACCGCTCAAAGATTTGCGCTTTCCGACTAGCGTATTCTCTCCTGGAAACCAGATATTTACCACGCAAATTGAATTCGGAGTCAAGCACATACAGTCGTCCCAATACGTATAGACGCACCCCAAGACCACTAAACTGTCACTCAGAGCACCAATCAGAGTCCTTATGACCGCATCCTATCTCTATTTGAATTATCACGCCTGGAACCTCTGTTTACAGGCTTTCACGTGAAATGGAAGAATTCGGCGCTTTTTCCAACAGGTGGCATTATTTTGCCTGTATCAAAAGTATAGACGCACTCGAAAATTTGATACGTTTATTATGGAAACAAACTTATAACAACTTCTTAATAATCAAATGTTTACTAACTGTTTTTCTCCCACCTATATCGAACTGACTTACAAGATTCTATTATCATTTGGCTATGATTGCAACACTCACGCTAATACCAGCAACTTGCATCACCCCGACCAATTAATAGACTTGAACTACTTGCAAGTGTTGAGCGCTCTGCATCACTATCAAAAGTCTTTCCCTGACGGTAAATATCTCTGACTAAAAGTCCCCATAGGTTCTCTATGGGGATTAAGATCAGGAGAGCAAGCAGGCCAGTCCATTCGTGACTATATTTCTCTCCGTCTAACCATGATTTTGTGGACCTGCTCGCGTGGATTGCCGCGTTGTCTTGCTGGAAAACGAACTCTCCTTCTTCCTGACGTGCCAGAAAAGGCAGGAGATGACGACGTAACACTTCCTGGTAGTCCGTCGAGTCCATATGAGTGGATGTGAAGGCGAGCTCCAGCTTCCCGTTCTGATGGAATCCTCCCCAAACCATGACGCTCCCTCCACCGAAATTACGTCTGCTGAAGTACTTCGGTTCCTTGCGGAAGGTCCCTCCAGTAGAACGCATTTCCATCCGGACCGTCCAAATTAAACTTTCCGCCGGAATACCACATGAAACAAAGACTTCAGATTTAGTTAATTTTATGACGAAGATGCATTACTACGACACAACTTGTTGCCCATTCCTTTTGGTCAAGATTGTAGCGAGAATTCTTGTGGATTCTATTGCCTCGTCCAACGTCCTCTCCTAATTTGCACGTCCTACATCCAACACTCCAACGCCGCTGGCCAGCTCGTTGAGAATCTGCCTTCTTGCCGCGCGCCACGAGCCTACTGGAGGGTACCCGTAAGGCACCTTTTCAGGTTATCACCTGATTATTTATTATTAGCTCCTACCCTGACTGTTAGAGAGAGAAAAATGTTCAGCTCACATATACAGTTGTCTTTAAGTCACGGAGTGAGTTGTGTCAGACAAAACGAATGCTATAGAGTGGACGAGTGGAGAAGTTCGGCCGACCATGTGTGTGACCCTGTCGGCTGAAATGTAAGAATACTATACTATAGGATCGATTCAGTTTCTGCAAATGTAAGAAGGGTTTCAAACTAGCGGAAGACGGAAGGCGATGTGAAGGTTTGTTACCTTATTTTAGCTGATCATCGAATACTGGTAAGATAACTAGCCCTGTGATGACATTATTGTCTCTACTCTTCGAACATCATGGCTTAGGTATTAGTAATATGAGTGAGGATCCCGTAGAGAAAAGTTAGGAATTTGTCGTGGACCCTGGAAGCCTTGTTAGGTAAGCTCGTCATTGAAAGAAGTGCACAACATAATCAACTTCCTAAGAAACCTAATGTGTCCTCAAAATATCCCAGTTTCATTCTGACGCTAAAAACTGACTTCTCCTCAGCGCGTCTGTGACATAAGTAAGACCTAAAGGACCAACATATGGTGGAAAGATAATCTAAGCAATTTGCTAGACGATTTTTGCGAGTACTGGTGACGTACACCATTGTATTCAGATAGATAGCCACATAACGAAAAATGAAGGTTTGGTCAGAGGTGGGTAGTGGCAGGTAGAGCTGTGCATTACGTGCGTGGTCCGAAGGTAAAGTCCTGGCTCTACTCTCGTCTGGTCCAAGAATTACTCCCAGAAATAAGTAATTGGGTATAACTTCCGTCGGAGAGGATACCAGCATATATCCTGTTCCCTAAGGCTGGTGCTTCCCGTCAATTCATGATAACCAAATCCAGTAACTAAATTTCAAATCCCAGGATGGGCAAGGTAAGATTGACGACTCGGCGTTGAATGGGTTGAGACTTCTAATAAAATGAACATCTCAATTCATTATTGTGACTTTTGAAATGGTTGAGGGTTAAAGGGGAAAGCATTTACAATCATGCAGTCTCCGGTTGGATCTCAAAACGAAATAACACTCTTTGAATTATAGTCGCATTCCTGAGTGAGTTAACTTATGCTCCGTGTTGCTAAAGCCAAGTAATTTTTCTAAGAACTGTGATGTCTCTACAATCGCATTCAAAATGATTGTCTCTGGAAGCCTTCAGCACAGCTTTTTCTTCATGTATAGTGTCTAAGGGATTTTTGAGTCACTACTCTTCATTATTGTGAAAATCCTTTGAACATATAGTACGCTCTATGCTACCCGAAGAAGCTATGCTATTAACGTTTGCTGTGTTACTTTTTAGGTAGTTCGGAACCTCTTCTTACGCCGTCTTTCTTATTTCTAAGCCAAACTTAAGACTTTCAAATGCCAATTATAGTCCTAGGATCATACCAGAAGATTATACAGGTATCACTACCCGTTCAAGTCCACGATGCACTCACCGGTGGTTGACTCCTACTCATGGTTGGCTTCTTTTATTTCAAAGGCAAGCACCGGGATAAAAGTGGCGTATAAGGGCGCCCATGACGGATGAGCTGCGGAATGAACTGAAGTGCGGAAGCGTCAAGAGAAGCATAGTGAACGCTAAAATTGTGGCTTGGCAAGCGTTCAGGCGTTGCAGCAGGATCGCTGGTCGAGCCCTTTCACCGTTGTCGCCCTAACCGCGCATTTTGTGGACGGGGTGGCATGACTCTGTAGTACACACACCAAAACTTCTTTCGGCGTAGTAATTTCTCTATCTGCGAGCTATCCCGTGCTTAGCCTTTCAAAGTTCCCACATCTTATCGCTAAACACCCTGTGATAGCTATCCTCATGCCAACTGCCGACTCTGACCTGCCATACAGGAATTGGACAACAACGAGCGATCATTTTTGTCAGAGCCCTTCTGATGTGTTGAGGTGACAGATACTGAGACATCTGCATAGCCGCCGACGAAGAACTGAAAAATTATGGAGATTTGTACTCTCCAAAATATCTATAATCCATCCTGATTTTGCTCCACACACGACTAACAGTCATGTTGCGTTAGTATTCCTAGGTTCCCGATGTTGATTAAGAACCAAAAAGTGGTAGGAGCCGCCTTGAACGATATTGGAAGCCCTCGAACAGCACGGGTTCCAACCCCTGTGACATTCGATGCGTTTCAAATTGCCACGGGGGCTATTAGGTTGCACTTTGAAAAAGGGGGAGTTAACTCCTACCAACCCTTCTATGTTTGCCATTAGTCTTAGCAAATTGCTCTTTCTCTCAGGGTGACCTTATGATTATGAAACGGTGCAAAAACAAAAATATCGATGGAAGAGCAACGAGCTCCTGCTCCATCCAAAATTGGGCTACCAGGACTGACTTAAGGAGGAATCCTGATACCATAGGTGATACTAAAATTCCTTGAGCTGGTTCTTGTTCTGGAAATACAAATATAGGAGTGAGCTTATAACTTGTGAAAGCCAACTGTATAATGGGCAGGTAACTTGAGATACAAGATTGAACAAAGAATTAACATGTGTTTCGAAAAGTGAGAATAAAACACCAGAAATATCCGCTTTATAAGCATTTCTGGTGCATCATATTTGGAAACCGTGAACACAGCTTTTCTATTCTCAACTAGTCGGAAATCCGATATATGCCAAAGGTAAGCGAGTATCTATGGTCAGTGTCTCTTTAACCCTTTGACGACCGTGTGGCCCGCCGGTGGGCCACACTTTCACTCGAAGGCGACTCGTTTTTCGTCATTTATTTGGCATTTTTGAATGTTTTAAAGCTGCCCGTATACATTATCGGAAAGCGCAAAACAAATGTGCTCGTTACTAATAATGAAATTGTTGGAGTTTTGATGGATTTTGATGAAAAAATTTGAAAAGGAATGGAGCAACGCACGCACAACGGCGGTCGTCAAAGGGTTCGAAGCAGAACAGACAGTGTGCCATACAAAATCTGATCGGGAACGGGAACTATATGCAGCCGTTACACAACGCGTTGGAGCCGTCGTTTCTTACCATTAGTAGACATTCCATTGCACTTGTGGATAGCTTCCAAACCATTGCAGTTCTTAATGGTTCTTTGCGAGGAGAAATTCAAGCTTCTCCTTTATATGCTGAACATTGCAATCCTCTCTTCCCAGACAAAGGGCCTGGGACGGTAAGAAGGTGCGAGCATCATCTAATGAGTTGGAGAGAGGATGCTCGGGTTTCCAATGCCGATGCCTAGAAGCGTAAAAAAGGAATCAGGTATTATATTATCGAATATCAGGATGTTCGGAGACAGCATGCAGTCTTGGTATAACCGCTAGGCCAGAATATTTGGTGAACGATTTTCATGGAACATCCTCCATCTAGATTGGCACCTATAAGCCATATTTCTTCATTTAAGCCCTGCTCAAAGAAATCAAACGCTTGTTCCTTGAACTAGCTGGATCTTTAGTAGTGCTCAAACTCGAGAGAGGGACAATGGAGATGTTTCGGGTGCACGCTTAAATTGGGTGAGCAACAGAACGAATGTGACGGTTCGAAATGCAAGCTTAAAATGTTCCTCACATCAGCAATTTCTCAGCCCCCTAGGGTGAATAACGGTCGAGGAATTCCTCGGCCATCGCTATCTGCTGCTCGAGAGTAGAGCCTATAGTGAATGTACGCGGAGACCGCAGACGGAATCCTCGTTCTTGGCCACGAATATGGTCAGTGCATCACTTTTTTTTTACTATTTTGTCTTTTGCTCAGAGTTCATCTCCCTTGGATTCTTACATTTTCAAATTTCAACAAACTCCAGTTCATTACTGTTATATGATTTCTCATGGTAAGGACAATCCTTGTAATGGTGAACACGATGCAAGCAATTTTATTAGTATTTTCAATTATATTGAAAATTCTTTATCAGTTTTGGATCGAGGAGCTTCTTCACCATCTATGTGCTCCATGACGGGATCTTCCACCTCCTCTACGACCTCCGCGTCCTCCGAATGGAAATCCTCCAGGTCCTCCAGGCATTGGTCCTCCAAGTCCTCCCGTCATTGGTCCTCCAGGTCCTGCAGGCATTGGTCCTCCAGGTCCTCCAGGCATTGGGTCCTCCAGGTCCTCCCCGGCATTCGTCTCCAGTCCTCCGTCATTTCGGTCCTCACAGGTCCCTCTCCGTCATTGGTCGCTGCAGGTCCTCCAGCATTGTCGCTCCTGCATTTGGGTCCTGCCCATTTCCCCCGAATGCGGAATCCTGCAGATTCCTCCGGTCATCTGCGGCTGTCCGACCCAGTCTCCTGCATGCGTCCTCTAGTCTCCCACATCTCCCCCCAAATGGAAATCCTCCAGGTCCTGCAGGCATTGGTCCTCCGACTCCGCCGTACGGATATACCCCAGAGCCTCCATAGGGGTATCCTCCAAATGGATAGCCTCCTAGTCCACCGTAGGGGTATCCTCGCCGCGTTGTTGCCCGTCCTCGGGCAGAGTAACCTCCAGATCCCCCGGGCATGTCGCGGTCCCCTGGTCCTCATCCTGTGCAGGTTCATTTGTCCTCCAGGTCTCCAGTTATGATTCCTTCCCAGTCTCCATATGGGTTTTCCTCCTGGCCTCCAGGCACAGCTCCCCCGTCCTCTGACGGCCATCCTCGACAGCTCCCCAGCGTTAAGGCCAGGCCTTGAACACGGGATTTGGAGCTTTTCTGTAGCTTTCGTTGATCGCAGACATGCTCGTCACCGGCTGTGCTCAGAAGAGTTTGTAGATTTGCGCATCAAGGCCGTCTCTTTGCTGTCACATTGCAGATCCTGAAACTTGTCTCGCACTACTCTCACACTGAGCCGATATTTGTGATAATATCGCCTCTTTGAAGTGCTTCTTCCTTTACACATAATAATCATTTTAAGTCTTTTGCAACCGGAAAGGAAAAGTTTCCAGTACTCCATGATGCATTTTACCTAAACAGCAAGTATCAGGTGTACTAGAAAATGTTGGAATACATATATAATATAATAATATACGTTACCTATACAGGGGTGGCCAAAAAAAGACACTATACTCCGTATTTCCCCGCACCTCTCTAAACTCTACAAAGTTGATGCTCCAATCAATCGCGCTCAATCTAATATCTATGGAAATGAAAAGTATGGAGAACAAAACAGTGTTTAGGCCATTAACGCGTTGATGGCCAGTTTCGAGGCCATTATTCCTTGATCGACGACACTGGGACTGGGAAAATGAGATCGAGCTCATTGTTTGTTAAGGATGAACCTGCCCACTAGGTTTGATCCATTTTATAGGTCCAGAGCCAGTCTCGTCATTTTCCCGTACACCAATGTTATGCGGTGCGAGAGTTCGATTTGTCGTGGTAATGCTACGGAATGGCTCATACTAGTCGAGGGGTAAAAAGGTATGCCAAATAACCTGCCTCAGAAACCCTCATTTTTTTATCGGCTAATGCGAAAAACACTTCTTACAGTTCATGTGATCATAAAGCTCACCGAAAGTGCTGCTACAGCCACAGCAACAGCTAACAAGGTGTGAACATACATCTGAAACATTTCCAGATAATATCAAATGAGTTCTGACTGACTCAGACCAGCCATGTATCAGACATTGAGACCGGCCAGGTTAGACAAAAAACAGAAAGCTGTTGAAGATCTGAGGAAAGCGAAAATAATTTTGTGATGGTTGTACAGTTTCTACCAGCGGGCTTTTATAATGAATAATTAGATTTACTTCATGTAATGTCTCCAATTTGGCTTTTTTCTTTTACGGAGACATTGCTCAAACAGATGATGCTTCTCTGCTCAGTGCGACAGAGCTCCGCCATTGAAGCATCCAGAGAGCCAACACACTATTCTAATTACCTGAACCATTTGTGGCGAATGCACCAAGCCAATATTGATCCATGTACAGTGATATCATCATAATTGAATCACATGAGAGGTAGACTGTTCTCATTCTTCCTCCTGGGTGACTAAGTTTTCTCGTTCACAATCTCTAATAGGACCACAAGTGCTGTCGATTCCCGTATTACGTTCTACGCGGAGTGCAATCCTTTCTAAAAAGTGGTCCATATATAGCCGCGAGTTCATTTCAGGAAAATGATTTGTTCGTTTAACAATCACCACCTGCGCCCGTTTAGTGATTGTTCTGGGGAGTGGATTTACAGCGCGGGTTCGCTAACAGACTTTTTGGATTTACAGGCTGTGCAGGGAGACCTTGAGTCTGTGATGGCAGTAGGGGCTACAGCTTCACTATCTCTTTCAGTCAGAGATTGACTGCTCCCATTCGTTGAACAGAATCATGGACCGTACTGATGAAGAGAACAGCGACGGACTCAACAAGGCAAATGTGGTTCTGTAAATCAAAATATTATCAGGAAGCTGACCTCGCTTCACCTTGAGAATCTGTGACGACATTTGTTATGAGAACAAACGTATAACAACTTCTTAATAACCAATAGTTTCATCTTATTCGAAAACGAAAATTCGATTTCGAAATTCGAAAAATTTCGATTTGGCATTAATTCACCTAAGTCTATACAACAATTACACGTCCAAACAATCCCATGCCCGACTAATTGCCATCTTGAAGACGCACTCTTCACACTACAATTGTTCCTGCGGTAAAATATCTCCGACTTGTATGCCTACTGCTCTCTGTGGATTTATGATTAAGCACTACGCCCATGGGGGCTATATCTCGCCCCCTTCTAGGTACTGAGTTTGTGGACCTACTCGCGTGGATCGTCGCAGTGTCTTGTTGAAAAACAAATTCTCCTCCTTCGAGACGTGCAAGAAAATGTAGTAGATGACGACATAGCACGTCTTGATAGTCCGACGAGTCCACATGTGGGTAGGTGAAGGCGATTTCAAGCCTTGATAGAATCCTCCCGAACCATCACGCTACCTCCGTCGAAATTACTCTACTGAAGTATTGCGGTTCCCTGCGTAAAGTGAAACGCATTTCCATGCTGAGTCTGTGGGCAATCGAACTACTGTCCTCGTCAGCTAAATCCCCTAACAGCCAACTCAACTTTGAGAGCTTCGGAGCAGGGTGAATATCGCTTGAGGATTTCCTCAACGGCACGTCGAGGATTCTCTGCCCGATCAGAGACGATCTCTCGCGCGGACATTCACACTCGCCATGCCGTGCCGTCTGTGCTCTCCGCGCGGATGTTCACTCTCGGCACTACTCTCGCATGGTAGAGAGCTATGGTCGAGGATTTCCTCGACCGTTATTCACCCTGTCGTGAGGAGGCCGCGACCTTCCGATAATTTCAGGCATGTTCTTTCTGGCAAACTGGGGCAGGGCCTCCTTGTGGGCGTCGGTAAGTCGGGGAGCAGGAAAGAAACAACACCTCGCTATGTTGTTGTTAAGCTTGATTGCCCTACTTGTCGTTATTCTATACAATGGACCCGGTAAGGTGGTTCAAACTCCACTGATGCTGTCAGTCAAGTTGGAAACGAGGCGTCTAATGGCGCATTCCTGCTTTGAAGTTAGCTCTGTCGGCCTCCCAGATCTCCTTTTTCTCCGCAGATCCTGTGTGACGTAGAAATCGCGTCGATTGGCCTTGATGAATGCCGCACAGTTGTTCAGCATCTTCACGACTGCTCATGCCTGCTGTGTGCAGGGCGAGAACCTGCGCCTACTCTGCTTCTGACAAACGTGGCCCTCATGGCATTTTGCCATATTGTGCCAATATCATCCACGTTACGTAGTTTCTCGGAACGGAGCAGTTGTTCTATGCCTAACTTCTCATTTCAACCCGGTTAATGGTAACCGGGTCCTTACTTTTGATACTGCCAAAATAAGTTTCTCCTCTTGAAAACGACCGAATTTTCCTCAATTCACGTGGAAGCGGTAAACTTGGCGTTTTCCTACATGCTGATTCAGACGGTGATGACGCTTTTTGTCGAGAACTTCTATGGAAGTCAGTTGCGGTACTTTCAGCGGTCCATACTTATAATACGCTACTGGCTCAAATGATTGACAGATACTGACTTCGAAGACAGGAACCACATTGACACCCAGCCGCAGAGGAGGAAGTACTGGGATAAATCATGAAAGCAGATATTTACTGATTGACGTGTGAAGGCTTGGAGATCACCAGGTGCCGCTACTATTGCTATTGCGTGCGGTGTGTGCAAGGGGAACTGGAACAGGCAGTGGATGCCAAGTCTGCCAATCGAGGCTGCTCTTACACAGCATAAATGATATTGGCATTCCTTCGCACTCAGCCATAGCATCTGATTTAATTTCACTATCTTTATGGGTAAGGCAGCAGTGGACTCCTGCTACAATAGAGATGGGTCAGTGCCTGTTCCAACCCGACGCTCATGAACATACGACGAGCCTGGTCACGGTGTTGTGTTGAAGTTTCCAAGATGCTGAACGCAGACGAAGCGCAGAGAAAGGACAACCAACTTTGAGCAAAAACTCAGACACTCGGTTGTCGTAGACCACCTTCTGTTACCACCTCGAAACTTTCTTTCTGAATTCCTATTTGCTCCGCAGGTGATGGTAGTGACTGGCGTAGTTCCTTTGTTAGACTGAGAAAGCTGCTTATTGCTGGCTTATTCCTGCCCCTCATATGATTCGTTTTAATGATATCACTTTACATGGATCATTTGCTTTGCTGTTCAAATAGATGTGGTGTGACTGTGGAGCTCTGTCATATGAGTAGAGAAGCACCATCTGTTTGAGCAATGTTTCTGCAAAAAAAATGCGAAACTGGAGACATTACATGAACTAAATCTAATTATTCATTATAAAAGCCCGTAGACTGTAGCAACCACCACAAAGATTTGTTTGGCCAAGAACATTCGAAGCTGATACACATCACCCAGTACGTACTTCTACGATTTAGAACGTCTCCATTGTTCCCCTTACGAGTTCGAGCACTATTAAGGATCCTGCTCGTCCGAGGGACAAAGCGTTTTAACTTCGCCCTTGAGCAGCGCTTACATGCAACGAAGTGTGGATTTAGAGCTGTATCGCTAGACTTCAGATGTTGACACTAGATCGTTCACGATTGCAGATCATTCGCCTAGTTTCTTCATTGAGGGAATGATGAGAACTCTACTAAATAGGCGACTATATCGAGTCTTCAGCAGTCTGGCACTCTTCCCATCTTTAGTTGGGACTTGATGTCGTTGAAGGGCAGGACGTATGTGATTGCCTGTACAAATCCAAATCTACCAGGATCTGTCGAAATGCGGAGCTGTGTCTCTTTTCATGCTCGAACCGAACTTTTGGATGGCCAATTCAGAGACGTTCTTTCTAAGGGTATCATTAGGTCAAGCATGTTTCGGCTAAAGAACGTCTGCCATTTCTTGTCCATCCCAAACTGTGATGTCGTGAAAGTCCGTTCTTGTTTTCCTTAACACACGTCAGTGGTATACTGTGGCTTTGAAATTCCGCCGGCATTCTCAGACGAGTTCTGCTCAACTCTGCCCTCAAGCTTATAGCTCTCCCTATATGCTAAACTCACCGCATCACTTCTCTGCTGAACCTGCTTGTGAACCCGTGGCTGTAGATTCTTGCAATGCACTGCGCTTGGATCTAGCTTCGAGCTTCTTCTTGTTTGCACGTAATATGTTCGTGCGTGCGTGTGTTCATGTGTGATGTTTTGTGTCGCCGCGAAACTATTACGTGAAGAACCACCTGCAGACTCAGGTCGAGTTTAGGATGGGTGGATATAGGTCCTGAAGTACAAAATACACATTAGCAGGGCACTGTGGACAGAACTCTGCCCTGACACGGGCCGAATCGGGCGGTTAAGATGGCGATATTTTCGGGTTCGGTTGAAGAAAAACTCGGAAGCACTTATTAGACAGCGCTTAGGAAAAAACTTCTTAACCCGGTTAATATTAGAATGCCTTCAGAGGACAAAAAAATGGTGAAGGAGGGCAATACTGATGGTGCCCCCAACATACCTAATCTGAGCGGAGCCCACCTAAAGTGGGCGGAGCGGAGTTAAGAGGCTAGCTAGGCCGCCACGCCTGTCCATTTGAGGAAGACAGGCGCCAACGCTGATGTCGCGCTTTGACTACCTACAGGAGAAAAAAGTGTGGATGGGAAGGTAATGGTTACTGCAAAACCATAAATTTAACGTATAGTGTCTCTTGAGGTTATCGATCAGTATCGATTCAAAAATAAACGCGTTCTGCGCAGAGGGCTCAGTAGTGGTAACGGTTCACAGTATTGATTGAAATAGATCATTAGGGGGTCAAAACTCCGTACGGTCATAGGCCATCGACCTATATTGACCGAAAATATGGATTTTTGTGCAGAAGAATTGACTTAATATTAGGTTGTCTCATAAACAGTGTCGCTTTTTTTCATCCAAAAAATTTTCATCTAAACCTCCATGCTTTTACATCGTGTTGTGTACCATTCGAAAGAGAATTGTCTGCTCTACAAAATGCTATGTCCCACTTCCACATTTCTTCCAGGGTTTTCAAATTTTGGGCCTGTGAAATGGGAGGTCCGGCCGACAAAAAATGGCCAAACCGACAACTATCTCTAACATTATCTTTCCTTGGGAGAAATCAATCTATGATGTACCTTCTACTTATGCATGACCTCTTCTAATCATTACACTACTAGGTTTTCCTACAAATCGCGTCGTTCAATTTCCAGAGCTGGTTTTTCAACCAGAACTCGACGATCGAGCACCATTACCTGTGATCTAGGTCGAAATTTTTTTATGGCCGAGACGTTGAAGAACTGGTTGAATTTGAAGAACAAGTCATGACTAAGTTAGGAATGTACGACTGGTTGATTTTCTCATTTTCTAAGGGATAATTTTTTTCAAAGAAATGTGGTCACTTTCGCGGTAAAGCACCTTATACCGAAACATCTAAAATTCGAACTAATTCCCAACAAACAGAGAAACAAAACAAATGAGCGAGTAGAGCAGAAGAAGTGCTCGTAAAAGGAACACCACTCGATATGAAACAATGACGTTTACGAGGAACAATTTTAATTTGAAAATTGCTATGGCTTATCCGTCAGCCAATTCGAAAAGAAAAACGGCAAAGCTTTTTCGGCAACCTAAGAGTGGAATGTTTAGAAGAGGTCATGGGTAAGTATAGGGTATATCACTGGTTGATTTCTCCCCAGGGAAAATAAAGTTACAGCCAGTTGTCGGTTTGGTCAATTTTTGCCGGCGAGACCTCCCATTTTGCTGGCCTGAAATTCGAAAACTCTGAAATAGCGGTGGAAGCGGAACACAGCATTTTGTAGAGCAGACAATTCTCTTTCGAATGATATATAAAACGATGTAAAAGTTTCATGATTTAGATGAAAATTTTTTGGTTGAAAAAAAACGACATCACTTATGAGACAACCTAATATTTGCTTTGATTAGAAAAGTCATTGCAAGCCGAAATCTCGTGCGGTCATTGAAAATAATCTGCCAAAGTTCAAAACGCCATGAGCTTGATTAAAAAAGGCGGATAATTCACAACCAAATACATACGATTTTGTAAAGTGTGAGTCTCGAGGAACGTGAGTGGCATAAATGACCACATAGCGGACAATGCGGCATGTATGGTGACCGCGTTCCCATGGCAACATTTTCTACATTATACGAAGTTATCTATAAGATGTGTTTGGAAAGTGATTAAAGGCACGCTCCGCGATTAGGCGCGCTCGCCTGTTCCATCCCGGGGGTAGTAGGCAGGCGGACAAGTGTTGATGTCGCGCCCCTTTTGCCGCTTGAAAGTGCGCGACAAAGGCGCAAGGAGCTCGTCCAACCCGCAACTCACACCTTCGTCCGCAAGCCCCACCCTCCGCTGTCGGTTGCCACGTGGCGCTGCTTGAAAAGCGCGGGCGCATTTGAGGCAGCGGTCCCACCGCGATCCAATGTCATTGGCACTGGAGCAACTAGAGTTAGGTTCGTGAAACTCGTCCAACGCGCCTCTTCTCTATCCCAAGGTGGAATGTGGCTGAAATAGGGGAGGTCTCTGTACGGGGCGTAATCGGTGGTTTCGTTTGCTTTCCTTCTCTTTTACAGACCACCTCCCACCTCTAGCTTCATAACTGAACGCTTTTCCACACCTATTTTATCCCGAATCTTGCCTTTAAAAGTGTTTCTCTTGAATTGAGCTAATGTTATATTTCGGATATATAGAAGTGGTTTTTTGCTTTCCTGGGCGATACACTACTGCTACCTTTCAAGCAGGGATCCCTATCCAACCCATACACGGATTCTGGAGCAGAAAATTGAAGTATTTATGTCTGCTCCACATATCCTCTTCAGCGAATGAGGTTTCTCATTTGTTTGGAGGCAGTCCGGAAAGGTTTGAGATAAACATAGTCTCAATATCATCCATCGGGGTCACTTTTGACTCAGTTGTTAGTGTAGATAGCCTCTAGCATCGAGATTTGTTTTTGAGGATGAAAAAAGATTTCCATGCAGCGGGCACAGGAGAAATCGTCGTGTCGTTAAAGAGTTAAGAAGCACATATACGAAATGCGCAGAGTTCTGGAAGTCATGCAATACAAACCTCACGATTCAAGTTCTTAAGCTTTTTTACCTGACCCATTTAGACGTCAACGAATGTCTTACTGGAGAAGCTAGATGTGAGCAGAAATGTATTAATATTCCTGGATCATATCAGTGCATTTGCGATCGAGGATACACTGTCGGTGAGTACCACTTCCAGACGTAGTTAAGCTATCAGTTAGGCTGGTGTCAGAGTCCGCGATCCGTCGCGCGACGGATCACAGAAATCACAAGTGCCCCGATCAATACTGCGAGGTGCTCTCCAATCCCGCCGCCATTTCTGCTTGATGGTGATGGTTGAATGACGACTGTTCATGATTCTACTTGTTTCATATTCAGTGTTTCAAATGTTCAAACAGCACTTGCAATTTTGCGATTCGCGAGCTCTGACACCAGCCTTAGTCATTATGATTTCTCTGATTGTTTCAGCTGCTGATGGACGAACATGTGTTGACATCGACGAGTGTCAATTGTGGGCTGGAGCAGGTTTGTAAGAAATCTAAAAAAGCTGGGTATAACAAGGAAAGAATAATTTCAATCAAAAACACATCGAGAAACACACCTTCGCGAACGAATATCTTTGGCGGTATTCTTAACGGCCGAAGAAAATGTCATAGAACTCCATTTCGATCACACGTTCGGGACAAATCATGGTGCAGTAACCTCAGAG
>MU868901.1:43803-65695 GCA_036418205.1 Ostertagia ostertagi | reverse complement strand
AGAATACGACCCCATCGTTGGTCTTTGCGCAAAGGGTGATTGACCCTGTTCACTAATTCCGCTTCTATATAGATTGGGAAGATTGAGAAAAAGTGGACAGAGGTCGGCGAAGCAGAGTGATCAAGTGGACGAGCGGGTGTGCATTAAGGTGAACGGAGATAGCCCCGAAAAACTACAGTTCGGTTTCTGGAGAGTGCGCGAATCGAAAAGAGCGGGTGCAGGTTAGCTATTGAAGGCAGGAATTACGGAATTGGTGTAAATAGCGTGTAGCAGCGTCGGCTGAACCAGAACAAACGCACACTTCGTTACTAGACGGCTCGAAACCGCAAATATCGGTGCAGGTTGTTAAAGACAAAGAGTTCAACGGACATCCATTGAATCTTGCATTCGCTGCATGTAACCCTGTTTACTCACCTGTTTCTGATAAGAAATATAGTTGAGCAACTGAACCGAAACGCAAGTCTAGGATTGCTAATTGGAGCATGTCAAATTGCTCTGTAAAGTATGCCTTTCAGCATGCAGAGCAGATGTAAAAAAGTGGATATATCATATGATTAGTAGCAAGCGAACCAGGTCATTTCACGCTGCCCGCAAAGCATGGAATTCTGTCGACGTTGTTCAGGAGAAATTCTCTTTTATTTTATATTGAGGTTAACTTCCATGAGCGAACTTACATATTTTGTCCAGGAGATGATCCCTTTTCTTGCATCTCTACGGCCTGAACGCTGTTCAAAAACCTGTGCCATAAGCCTCATTCACTTCTGACATTCAAAGCTCACCTTTGGTTCTTCTGACGTGGAGGATGTCGAAGTAGTGCCGGTAGCAAAATCATCGACAATGGGATGTGCGGGTGTTGAGGTTGGGCGAGAGGTTGTCGACATTGTGTCAGCAGTGCTAGCCATTGTAGTTGGGCTTTCCGATAAAGGGGTGGTTGTCTCTTCCATTTCTGGCGTTTCTGACGTAGCTCTAAAAACACGTTATCGTTCTGATGTTTGATATGAAGGCAATGGGTGCGATGGCTGGGACGTGGAGCAACCGCGGAGGACACTGTCGCCTCACACAGGGTCAACCGTGCGTTGCGCAAGTTTCAAAATTTTACGACCTCTTCCCTTTCAGAGGGTATCAGTACGTCCCCCTACTCTAGCATGTGTGTATTTCTGTGTATTTGCGCATTTGCATTGAAAAAAATTGTGCACAAAATGGTCCTGCAGCAAATGTGTACAGCACAGACGATTAGAACGGCTCATCGTTCGGCTCCAATTCCCAAGAAGAGGAGAACCCCAGAACTAAGGCTTCGAGGGGGGATCCAGGTTGGCTGAGCCAATTAATGTGCGGTAGAAGTTTGAATGAGTGTGATCACTCGCTCATGAGCTGCTATTTAGACAAGAGAGCACAGGCGGAACATCAGATTGATACAGTTCAATGACCGACTTTAGCAGTCCGTACCTAAGGGGAATTGAAGGTGGAAGTTCGAAGTCAAGATTTCGCACTCCTACCACGGCACGGGACTTGCTAAGGAGCGCGGTTTTCTCGTTTAGAGAAGGAATCGAGTG
Source organism: Ostertagia ostertagi (assembly GCA_036418205.1). Classification (NCBI taxonomy): domain Eukaryota; kingdom Metazoa; phylum Nematoda; class Chromadorea; order Rhabditida; family Trichostrongylidae; genus Ostertagia; species Ostertagia ostertagi. Next base: position 64,142 of record MU868901.1, on the reverse strand, counting down.
TAGTGGAATTTCAGTTTTTCAATAGGAGTAGTTTCCAATATTTTTCATAAATCCAGGTGTCATTGTGGTCGCAGAGTATTAGAAACCTATCGAGTTTTCCTTCAAACTTTTGAATCTCCTATCTTATAAACTGAAAATCTAAATCTGCAGTAGTTACGGGCCTCTTCATTTATAAGGTTATATCTATCTTGATCCGCATTCTCATGGGACCGGACACAGAAATTTGAAGAATTTATATTGTCTTTTTCTCGTTAAGAAATTCTTTCAAAACAGAATTTAAAGTGTTATGAACAGGGTCAACCGTCCGTTACGCACGGAGACACAGACGGCTCGCGGGTGGCGAGAGTGAATGCCGGCGCGGAGAGCGGTCAACATCGGTCCAACGTCGCTCCAATATCGGTCCAACGTAACGGTTGACCCTGGTTATGAATCTTCAATCACTCAAAAAATCGTCCGTTGTTCCGGTTTTCGTGCACACGCGAGTTTTCCGCCATTCAAACGCTTACAAGTTCCTCAAAATCAACTTTTTGCAGTTATTCAAGGCTAATTAGAAACTAGAAGAGCTTTCGAAAAAGCACCTGATCTTTTTCCAAAGATCACTCTCTCGAAAAATAGTCCCGTTGTTCCGTTTTTGGGGGGTTTGTGGTCCGATTTTTGAGAAGGCGCGAGTTTTCGACATTCAAACGTTCATAACTTTCTTCATATCAACTTTTTGCAGATTTCCAAGAGCTAATTAGAAATTAGAAGATTTGAGCTGAATGATAACTAAACTCTCTCAAACGTTTCCCTTATATATTTCTGGGCCATTTTTTAGGCCTGAAACGCGACTTTGCAACGCCCATAATTTCCTTCAAATTTGGGATCATGAGAAGCGGTAAGAACTATTGGAATCTAGATGTTCAGTGCTTTATAATACACGCAGACTTTCTTGAAAAGCTTTTTTCTGTCAGAATTTTTAGTAGGTCTTAACAAGTGGATCTATAATAACAAATTCGTTGCACTTTCCTCCACTTAGATTTGGTCTGGAATCATCAAGTTTCTTTTGAAGAAATCTGTATGCTCATGGCCGCCGACAGAGCAAGGATTTAACAGGTAGAAACTGATGCTTCGACACACTGCGAACCTGTTAGTGGTTAGCAGTTGCACTGCCATCGAAGGTCCTCCTTCTCCTTGGAGACGGTGAGAGTATCGCGATTGTAGTGGTGTGTGTCATACCGAGCCCTCTTTCACTTGTTTCACATGTAACCATTTTTTATTAGTTCTGTATAGGATTATATTTCACCAGTTGGCGCCGCACGCGTTGCGCGCACAGCACAGTTCTGCGGCGATATAGGATGGTGCGGCGTGAATTTTCGAATTTGGCCCAATACACTTCGAATATTTGACTTTCAAGCTGAATTCTATCCGATTGCCCCATGCTTCATCCACCGATGGCTTTTGAGCTTCCCTCCTTCCTCCACCAATTGTCCGTAATCGTCAACCAATTGTCCGTTTTTCCCGGCCTCGGACTGCCTCCGGACCGATTTATGAACCTCGTGGTAAACTCCGCCTATTTCTTTGCATGTCCCACCTATCTTTTTCTTCCTCGCCAACCTCTTCCCACTTTTTACCCGATCTCTGAACTATCTCTGAGCCGATTTATAATTTTGGCGGCGAATCCTGCTTTTTGGTGTATCCTCCGCACACCATTAGAAATTCACTTCCTTTCCTTCGCCACTTCTCTCCCGGTCTCCAGGACTTCTTGCAGCCGAGTCACAAAGTTTTGTGGAGAACTCCGCCCACCTTGGAAATGCCCCGCCCACCAACAGCAGTTGGGCTCCACTCCTTCACCCACCTCTATCCACCTTTTTCCCGGTCTCCGGGACTTCTTGGAACCGAGTTATGAATTCCGTCGCAAACTCCGCCCACTTTGGTGTACGCTCTACCCAATAATAGCAGCTGTCCTCCCGTGCGTTGTCGGACTCGACCCACTCTTTTTGCGGTTTCCTGGAGTTTTCGGAACTAAATGATAAGTTTAGGGCAAACTCCGACCACGGTGATGCAGCCCTTACCCACCAATAACAGTTGACTCCCTTCCGTAGACGACATTCAATTCACTTTTTCCCCGGCCGCCCTTTTCGGTCATGCCCTGCCCACCGATGACAGTTGGCCTCCACTCCTTCACCCGCCTCTATCCACCTTCACTAAGACTTCTCCGGCCCGAATTATGAGGACTTGTAGAAAACGCTGTACACTTCAGAGCGCGCTCCGCCCATTGTGGGCGGACCTCCGCCCACGTCATGTATGCTGGGAACACCTTAGACATTGCTCCCTACACCAATTTGTTTTCTGCTCTGTAGGCTTTCTCCCAACCGAGTTATGAAATTTTTCATAAAGCACTGCTTTTTTAGAGAACGCCCCGCCCACCGGGGGTGGGTCTCCCTAATTCGATGTGACTTACCAATGCACACCTTTACCCACTTTTTGGCCCAGTTTCGAGGTCGTTTTGTCACTGAAATCGAAAATGGTCGTCGGTACATTCATTTCGACGCACGCCACGCCCTCTGTGGGCGGGGCTCCGCTTAGCTGATGTGTGTTTTGTACTTCGTGAGACCTTGCCCACCCGTCCCACACTTGACCCGGTCCCTCCAGGCGGATCCCGAGGAGCTAGGGAATTTCGTGACAGACATACAGAACAGACACGACAGACAGACGACAGACAGACGACAGACGAAGCGCTTTATACAGTAGCGTTGGGCACAAAAAAAATACTAAAATACTTAAATAATAGCGCACACCATGAATCTTTGTCTCGAACAGGGAGCCATGCACTGATCCAAAGTTTTGGCGTTATATTCCTTAGTTGTTCCTCCGTAAACAGAAGCAAGCACTCCTTCACTGCCCCTGCCGTCTCCAGAATATGACGTCATCTGCCGTCACCGTCGAGCTCAACGAGGCTTACCGAAATCGCTCCGACCTGAAGCTGCTACACAATTTCTTCAGTGAATTAATTGTTGAATAGCTTCCCAGAGACATTAGCTGTGAACTATGCAAAACCGCTTTTGACTAGCGTTTAAGAGACGTCTTAATCGTCTACCAGTTGGCGCCGCACGCGTTGCGCGCACAGCACAGTTTTGCAGCGATATGGGGTGGTGCGGCGTAAATTCTCGAACAATGGCAGTTGACCTCCCTTTCGTTGACGGACTCAGTTCACCTTTTTCCCGGTCTCCAGGACCTCTTGGAACCGAGTTATGAATTTTCGTTGATAACTCCGCCCACTTTGAACATGTCCAGCCCACCAATGACAGCTGGCCTTCACTCCTCCAAACACCTCCATCCACCCTTTTCCCTGCCTCCGGGACTTCTTGGAACCGAGTTATGAACTTTCGTCGCAAACTCCGCCCACTTTGGTCAAGCCACGCCCACCATTGATAGCTGGCCTCCACTCCTCCACCCACCTCCACCCACCTTTTTCCCGGCCTCCGGGACTTCTTGGAGCCGAGTTATGAATTTTCGTCGCAAACTCCGCCCACTTTGGTCAAGCCCCGCCCACCATTGAAGCTGGCCTCCACTCCTCCACCCACCTCCATCCACCTTTTTCCCGGCCTCCGGGACTTCTTGGAGCCGAGTTATGAATTTTCGTCGCAAACTCCGCCCACTTTGGTCAAGCCCCGCCCACCGATGACAGCTGGCCTCCACTCCTCCACCCACCTCCACCCACCTTTTTCCCGGCCTCCGGGACTTCTTGGAGCCAAGTTATGAACTTTCGTCGCAAACTCCGCCCACTTTGGTCAAGCCCGCCCACCGATGACAGCTGGCCTCCACTCCTCCACCCACCTCCATCCACCTTTTTCCCGGCCTCCGGGACTTCTTGGAGCCGAGTTATGAATTTTCGTCGCAAACTCCGCCCACTTTGGTCAAGCCCCGCCCACCGATGACAGCTGGCCTCCACTCCTCCAACACCTCCATCCACCTTTTTCCGGCTCTTTAAGACTTCCCCGACCCGAATTATGAGGGCTTGTAGAAAATGCTGTACACTTCAGAGCACGCCTCCGCCCATTGTGGGCGGGCCCCCATTCACGTCATGTAAGCTGGAAATACCTTAGACATTTTTCCCCTCTAAAAATTTTTCCCCTGTCTGTAGGCTCTCTCCGAACCGAGTTATGAATTTTTTCATGAAGCACTGCTTTTTTAGAGAACGCCCCGCCCACCGGGGGTGGGTCTCCCTAATTCGATGTGACTTACCAATGCACACCTTTACCCACTTTTTGGCCCAGTTTCGAGGTCGTTTTGTCACTGAAATCGAAATCTTGGTCTTCGGTACAGTTCATTTCGACGCACGCCACGCCCTCTGTGGGCGGGGCTCCGCTTAGCTGATGTGTGTTTTGTATTACGTGAGACCTTGCCCACCCATTCCACACTTGACCCGGTCCCTCCAGGCGGATCCCGAGGAGCTAGGGAATTTCGTGACAGACACACAGACAGACAGACGACAGACGACAGACGAAGCGCTTTATAGTTAGTAGGATGGTATCTCAGCGACCTCGTTGAGATCGTACCGCGCACAATGCTTCCGTGGGAAAATCTTCTGATGTCGTCGGTGTAGAAGGCTGTTGTGTAGCTTGTTGATAGATTATAACGTGCTCTTCAATATTCAGTTGGGGTCATTTGGTTTGGTTTCGCGACGCGTAAATAATTCCGTTTTGAATGTGGAGTGAAGTGTCTCTTTTTTTTGGCCACCCCTGTAGTATGTAAGATGACATTTTTGCAAAAATTAACTTTCCTACTGCATTGCACATTCCCTTCACTCCTCAGCAGCTTAGAATCGCTATACATCCCACCGCAGGCTTTCGCGTTTACAACCCCCTCCCCTTCCTTCGGCCAAATACGACCCCCTCGCCAATCTTTGCGCAACGGGCGGTTGACCCTGCTTCTACCGCCAGGCCTTCTTGCACGCCCTTCTCCAACCATCTCCCTACTTCTTCAAAAAATGGAAGCTGAGAAAACAATAAGGGAAGAGATAAGTAGAAACTAATAAATTGTGTACAAGAATTCTTCGACAAGACGTGTTGCGTTTTTCGCCGGCGAACCACCTAATTCAGGACTCATGCTTTTGAGGATCATTTTTAATACTCAGAGATGCAGAACTGACCCGAAAGCACCCTGTTCAGAATCATTTTCGCACCTTCCCTACTTCCAAATGATTCGTTGGCATTGATAATCGCCTGTAATCAAAAATAATTCATCTCTATCAGTAAAGTACTGATTCTCAGCTTTTGAATCAAATGAAGCATGAAGAGATCAAGCCAGTTCTGTTAGTAAAAAATATGAAAATATGAAATAAAAAGGGAATATTAACAAACAAAAATGAAATTTATCACTGACTATAATCGAATTGACGTATTAGCCCGCGGTAGATAAACACCATGAGAATGTTATGATGGCTAACCTAGAGGAAATAAAAGTTTGCCTTACTGCTAAGGCAATCAATTTAATCTGACGGTAAGGAGACTGAAGGAGTCGAAATCTAAGTCGACTCTGTTGGGGCTCCACATGAAATCTGGTTTCATTGACATGTTGAACCAATTTGAAGGCGGATTTCATGATGAAAAGGTAGCCTATTGTAAATAAGGTGTAGAGGAGACCAGTGAAGCAGGGATGGAGATAAAGCTGTATGGAACGGCCCGGAACCGAGAAATGGGACTTCCTCCTTGTCCGCTGATTTCCGCATTTACGCGACTCTCATGATTGTGCCCTATTCAACGCTAATGCCCTCTCAGCTTTCTAATCGCTCGCCGCGTACAGACCGGTGGCGACTGATTAGATAGTCGGCAGGCGTTCCCGACCCACCGCCAATGGGAAGGCCAAGGGATGGTCGCGCACATTGGTCGATTTCAATTGCGTGCATCACACCCTTAAAGGGCTCGCCTTTCTCTGAACTGGTTACGTTTCCCCATCCTGACCTTTCTTATCGTGGAACTCTCCTTTGAGCCAGTTCACAAATTGAAGTGTTTTTTTTTTGCAGGAACACGGTGTGTCTTCGTTACAATATCATCTGAATCTCATTATATGCCTGCGTCAAATATTGCCTTCGTTTGCTGATCGTTTCTGTCTTCTGCACTTTTGTAACAATGGCAAACATTCAAAGAATGTGACTTTGCTATCCCACATCTAGGCGTTCCCCCTTCAACAAAGACGTGAGGTAAAAAATTGGAACCGGTGCTGTCTTGAGCGAAGAGTAATTTTACAAATAACCATAGCAGTATGTAAGGATGTGCAGTAACTTTTTCTTTTTTCAACACATTGACGACAGTCCTTCGTGCGTGTAACTCGGCACCTTTTTGTTTATTTTTTCCACAATCATCAACACTTTTTCAATAATTTCACTACTGGGATTGATGGACACTTTTTCGGATGAGATAATGCATGCACACTGTGTCGCAAAGAGCGACCATCAAACAGATTGATAGAATATGAAGCAGGTTTCAAGATTACTGAGATTATAATTTGTTTTTCAGTGTGTCACGTACCAGATCAGAAGGCACTTTCCCATGCAGCTTTCTATGCTGGAATCAGGGTCAACCGTCACGTTGGACCGATTTCAAATTTTTACGACCCCCCCCCTCTTCGAGAGTCTCCATACGACCCCCCCCCCCTTATTATGTACTGTACACTGCTAAGGAAAAAGCTAACACTAGGGGAAATAAGTGCAATCTACAAAAAATCTAAGGACACTTGGCTTGAATTCAAACACAGTTAGCAGACGAGCTCTAGTTTCCTGATATCCGGTAATTTACTAATGCATAACATCGCAAAACGAACTGCCTTCATTAGTTGCTAAACAGTACTGCCCTTTAGTTCGAATGGCGCTTTGCCTGCCTTTCATGAATGGGCGTTCAGAATCACAAAAAATTTCCATTTCGATATGCAAGCGCATATCAAACGAGTGCATGGCGCATCTCAGAGCATGAGAGTATACAGCAGAAGTGTCCGATTGGAGCACGGGAGCGTTGCGTTCGCATTGGCGCGCGCAATCTTCCCCTCGGCGCAGCGCGGGCAGCGAGAAACAGACTATTGACTTTCAAATAAGCGTAATTTTGTTCAATATCAATATTTCTTAAAACGCTAAGTAGATTTGTAATCTACAAAACTGCTTGTTTCAGAAGGTAACCACGATTATGCCTTATCTTCAAAACTACGTCAGTTATGGGGTAGAGAACAAAGAATTCACAGAAATGCGCACTTCTTCATTTGAAAGGTTGTAACTTTCTTCAAAGAAGGAATTATGAGGAGCGGTAAGAAAATTTGGAAAGCTCAGACTGTTTTCTTTCTAAAAAGTGCTCAAGCTTTTGCAAAAACTCTTTCCTTCAAAAAATCGCCCCGTTGGACCGTTTTTTTTGCAAGACCAGGTTTTTTGGCTTTCAATGGCTATAACTTTCTTCAAATTCCACCTTTTGCAATTCTTGTCCCCCTGGGTTGAAGAAGAAGGTTAGAGCTTTCTAACGAATACTTGAACTCCTTTCAAAGTTGAAGGAGTCAAAAAATCGCCCCGTTGGACCGTTTTGGGAAATCGCGGACCGATTTTTTGCAGAGCGCTGGTTTTTTGGCTTTAAATTGTTATAACTTTCTTCAGATTGAACTTTTTGCAGTTCTTGTCCCCCTGGATTGGAGTAGAAGGTTAGAGCTTTCCAACGAATACTTTTCTCTTCCAAAGTTGAAGGAGTCAAAAAATCGCCCCGTTGGACCGTTTTTTTTTCATGAATTTTCGGCGCTACTCTCCTGAAAACACGGGTTTTCAACACTTAAACACTGACAACTCTCTTCAAACTCAATTTTATCGGGAATTATGATACCGTGACATCGCACGAGCTCTGTGCTTCATTACAGATGCTAAACCCATTTCAAGAAGTTGCCGACAGGCAAATATTTTTGTTCCCAAACTTTTCTTGTAGCCCTTTAGCAGTCAATCTACCAAAGAGGTCACTCTTTTATTAACTTAGGTCCAGTTTGAAGGCATTGGTTCACCTCTAGGATTATATTTGTGTCGTGCGCAGTCAAATATGGATACTTTCGCGAAGACGTTCTTCTATGCATGGCGCCATGCACTCGTTTGTGCTTAATATTTGAAAAGCACAAAGTTTTACCTCTCCCCTACTGTCGCGAGAACTAACGTCTTGATTCTAATCGTTCGATGGTCCCAGCAAGAGCCAACAGCTGCGAGCTTCATCACAACACACATTAGGTTCCTTATAGCGAAAACCACCTCTCGTCATCTACACCCAAAAACCTCTTCGTACTGCAACGTTGACTCCTGCGAATACGACCCCCCTCTAGCGTCGGCCAAATACGACCCCCCGTTGGACTTTGTCCAACGGACGGTTGACCTGCTGGATGCTCAAAATCGCTCTCTATCTTACAGTTGCCACGTAGTCCAATGACGTTCACAGGAGCTTCGATAGAACGGAATTCAAAGAATGCGCTCATACCAGTACAAAAACCTGCTGAGTGAAAAAGGACGCTCTTTTTTTTTTTTAGTCTGCTCTGGGGAGCCTAGGCAAAAAAATGGGGGATTTTTGGTGGGAAACAAAATTTCTCTTTTAAAACTTGAGTTTCATGATCATTGACGTTGATTATTTGTTGATTCATTAGTTATAGTTGATAAATGGTTTGATAACCCAAGTTTGAGGCTCGCACCTTACACCGCGTGGCAAGACAAGGGCTGAGTCGGTGGTCAGGTGAGTATCCTATTTCGGTCAAAAAAGAAGTCTTGTGAGTATACGCACTGTATTTAAATAATGCTAGATGAATCGAAAAAATCTAGTCAGAGTCAGGTGTATGTGAGACGCGATTGTACGTCCCACTTTCACCACTGTCTTCAAGAGTGGGAATTGTGTCGAGGACGTGGTCACACCAGTGCGACCCCCTTCCTAAAATCGGGGTCTTTAAAGGCCCCTAAATTTCAGGTTAGTTTGAATAATACGAGGGCATTATATGTATTGGGTTGTCCCATAATTCCTGTCCGAATTTCGACAATTTCTTCTCATCGAGTTTTATCTTCCTCTAAAACCAAGTTGATCAAAAATATAACCATTATCATAATCACCGATATGCATCCATTCTAGGGAAACTTTGGATGCTTTCCTCCTAGAATGGGTGAAGCTATAGAGTCTGGAGAATTCAGCAAGGTCGTTTTTAAAGTTGTTGTATTTCAATGACTTTTTCTTCTCGCCGCTGCTGCCTCAAGGCACTGAGAAGGGGGCGTCCCGGTGGAGTGATACCAGGGCTATACGATGGGCATGGTATCGTAGTAAAGCCCGTTTCCCTCAGAACGTAGCGAGTTATCTCTGCCATGCGAGGTCGAGCGTCTTCTTGGAAAAAGGGGATTTTGGGACGTTTAGGACGGTTTTCGCGCGACTGCGGCCAACCCGGATTTGTTCCACGATGGCATTCACATTACTTTTCCGCATATAGCAAAATGACTGCGAAAGCGGAGGACCCTCTCAATCTAACAAGTCAAAGGCAATACTCTCTGATCACGGACTTTGGGCTTTTGTTGAGCTGGTGAGCCCTGGCTGCGAGGTAACGTGCTGGCGTGCTTTAGGCGTGCTGCGTGTTGTTGTCGTCGTGAACTCATGACTCTCCACTAGTGATCAGGGTAAATATCGGTCGAGGTAGCGCAGCAGAAAATGAAAATATCTGGAAAAAACATGATATTAAATTTTCTTTGCAGGTTCAGTCGCTCCATTCCTCCACCTTCATGAGAAGGGCGTATTTGAAGGCAGTACAAAGAATGAAAGTGCATCCCCGCAAAGAAGACTGCCACATGTGCGCACGCGCTGCAAAGGCACCTCCTGCCTATCGCTCGCTCCTTCTCCCTTAATACCTCGCTGAGAATGACACTGTTGTTAGGGACCCTGTCGCAAAAACGACAACCGTGAAGGAAAAGCCCTGGGCAAATGAAGTTGTTCTTTAGGTTGTAGGAGTTACGAAATGCGTTTACTACAATGCAGCTTCTGTCAACTGGTCATGATCATATGACACCTTCGAATCGATTCTGCAACTTCGAGTGAGGTCGGATGCATGGCCTATACTCAGACAAAATTCGATGATGACGATTGCCCCTTTTCCTATTGCTTATGTTGGGAGGATGTTTTCTAGACCCATTTCAAGCGTTGCCAACAATTACACTTGCAATGGTGAAGAAGGGAGCGGATTTTTGAGCGGCCGAGAATCATCCATACTCGACGCAGATATCTTCTCAACTAGGAAATGTAGAAGAAAGCTAAAAGACCATCAGAAAGCGCAAACCTTCCGCTTTCCAAAACTATCTTCCCTTTTTCAGGATCTTACGAATTAGAGAGATATTGCTTTTGAAGTGGCAAAAACTCGCATGAAAATTTCAGCATCCTCGACGTTTACTCGACGAAATTTGAGAGACCCTATCTTTCTGCATGGAAGGCTTTCAGAGCAATTTCAATACTTCTTGGAAACGCGAAATCCAGCTCTATCTAACCCTACCTCAAACTGCTTCAAAGGTTATGAAATGGAGGAATGCAACCTTTTCATCGAGGGTGTAGATTTCGACGGTTTTTTTCGGGATTTCAGCAAATCTGACCCAGTGACAATCGCGCCGCAGCTGCCGTTGAATCGGCCTTTGATACACTCGGCTGTTTTGATATACTCAAGCAAGGAATCAAGATTGAATCGCAACCCCGTGCCTTCAGGATTTCTGTGCATTTCTGAACGAACCTGACTTTGAGGTCACACAAAGTTAATGCCTCTTTCCTCGAGTAAATACACAAAAGTGTGCAGCGATGAAAGACAGTGCATAGATGACAAGATGAGGCGTCCATAACATTATTTTGCAGGATTTTTTTGATTAATTAATTGAATTAATTTGCTCTGTTTTAGGGGGTCGTGCCAGGATCTCGATTTCGGGGGGGGGGTCGTACTTCTGCGACCACGTACTCGACACGATTTTCACCCTGCTAGTGATCAACTAGGGAACGCTTTGCTAATGAGGTCACAGAAATTCTCCCAGCGTCATACCTGCTTCTCGGTCATGGCTGGTCGGTGCATATGGTTTCCATCAAGTCTTCATTCTGCTGCCGCCCACTTCATCCTGATGGCGTGTGCTGGTGCATCGGCTGCGCCAGGTGTCTGCTACAATACCCTGGTAGTAGCGTCCGTGTGCACTTCCAATCCGTGGCGCAAGGGGTCCTCATCGAAAGTGAGTGGAGGCCCAGGATGAGGCTGATTTCACAGCTCGTATTGTCTTTGCCATTGCGACCGAACCTCCAGCTCAGTGACCGATCAGTAGCAGAGACTGAGCCAAACACAGCGCTGATCTTCTCTGTGTCCTCCTTGCAACAGCGTCTATTTGAGGATCATAAAGCATAATCGTTCGTTATTGCTATTGATCTATTTCGACTTCTACTCAGTTATTCCGATGCGGGTTTGACCTTCCAAAATGTCCTGGCTAACGGTCTAGATGCACTCTTTGACATACCAACATATTTCGCAATGACACTAATTCGACTTGAAGAAATTTGAATTTGATCAAAAATCGGACAGGAATTATGGGACAACCCAATAGCTTGAAGTATACAGTTGCAGCGCGGTTTATCCCTGGGTCAGATTTGCTGAAACCCCGCTCGAAACCATCGAAATCTACACTCTCGATGAAAAGGTTCCATTCCCCATTTCACAACCTTTGGAGCAGTATGTGGTAGGATAGAGCTGGATTTGCTACTACCGGGCAGTATTGAAATTGCTCTAAAAGCCTGGCTCTCGATAGAGCCTTTCAAATTTTGTCGAGTCAGAGTCGAGGACGCTGAAATTTGCATGCGAGTTTTTGCCACTTAAAAGGCAATATCTCTTCAATTCGCAAGTCCTTGAAAAGTGAAGACAGTTTTGGAAAGCGGAAGGTTTGCGCTTTCTAATGGTATGTTTAGCTTTCTTCTACATTTCTAGTTGAGGAGATATCTGCGTCGAGGATCTATCGAGGACGGATTTTGCCACTCAAAAAGCCGCTCCCTTCTTCACCATTGCAAGTAATTCGTTGGCAACTCTCGAAATGTGTCTAACATTCTTCCAATTAAGCAATAAGAAAAGGGGCAATCGTCATCATCCGATTTCGTCTTGGTATAGGCCATGCATCCGACCTTCACTCAAGTTGCAGAATCGATTGAAAGGTGTTATATGATCATGACCAGTTGACAGAAGCTGCATTGTAGTAACACATTTCGTAACTCCTACAACCTAAAGAACAACTTCATTTGCCCAGGGCTTTCCTTCACGGTTGTCGTTTTTGCGACAGGTCCCTAACAACAGTGTCATTCTCAGCGAGGTATTAAGGGAGAGGGAGCGGGCGGTAGGCAGAGGAGGTGCCTTTGCAGCGCGTGTGCACATGTGACCCCGTTCCTTGCGGAAATGCACTTTCATTCTTTGTACTGCTTTCAAATAAGTCTTCTTAAGAATGGAGAGAATGAACTTGAAAGGAACATTTTATATCATTTTTTTTCACTTGTCCTTGTTCACTGCTGCGCTAGACCCTCTCACTCCTATCTGCACTGCTGACTCCCAATATGTAGTACGACCCCTCATGAGCGACCCTGCCAAATACGGGTCCCTTGGGTTGCTGGACTTCCTCGACCGATATTCACCAAAAAGCGGTATAAAGTGGCCGCATTTAGCAGACTGACAACAGTGCATGGCGTAAGTGCCTCATTCATCCCTGTTTTTTCTCTACTGTGTGCATTTCTCGTTAAGGGTTTTAATATAGTATATAGTGTAATTATATATTATATGTAATGATAGTTAATATTATAATGATATAGTATAATATATTGTCCTTAGGCAATACGTGAGCACAATTACAAGCGATGCGGTCTACTAATCAGTCAAATGCGCGTCATTTTGAGGAATATTTTCCGATGTCCCGTATTTTCAGTTTGGCTTTTCCCATTGTTCTATGTTTATGCTTATTACTCTGTGAAAGGGGTAGTAGAGGCAAACACAAGACCTCTGTGGACGAAGAGACGTGTTTCCGCTCAAACTCTTGACCCGCAGCCAATGGACATCAAAAGCTTCTTGACTCGCTCGAGTCCAGAAGATTTTGATGTACATTGCTGCGAGGCTTGATGAATTTTGATTTTTTCGTGGTTATTCTCACTGCTCTGTTTCAGTCGGAGTTCTTACCTATTTACGCCGGAAGACATACACATCGGTGCGTAGATATTTTGCGTTACCTCGTTTTCTGGACCAATCAGAGCTGATTAAGTTTCGCGGGCGCTGCCTACGTTGCCTTAAAAAACGCCAAAACGCTCCTTCTGGCATCAACTTACTGATGAAGGCTGGTTACCCAAGAGTAGCACGTTGATTCCACGCGGTCAACTCGTTTGAAACTCACCTAATCCCTAAGATATATCAAGTAGTGTGCCCGTGTGGCTGTATGTACATATGTGTGTGTGTGAAAAGAAACTCGGTAATAAACGAAGAACACCTGGGGCCAGGTTTCGTACAGATCGGAGGCGGACAGACCATTTTTGGAAAGACTATCCCTTAGGCCGATGTCATAGTTTGCATCGAGCGATGGGTCGCTAGTGACGCAAGCGAACGTCGCTCCAGGCAGCTATCGAACTTTGCGCCAGCGAGTCGAACGATTGAGACAGCGAATCGTGAACTAGGCGGGAGGTGGTACCAGCGATCAAACAGTGGCGAGGTCCCCAACGTTCAAAAGGTAAGCCGCCACTTTCAACGGTGACAAGTGGACGCGCGTTTGAAGATGGCTCGGGTACTCTCGGCAGTGTAGATCACTGCTCGAAGTGGCGGCGTTCCTTGTCAACAAACAATTGTTGACGACAATGATTGCTTGGTGTTGACATTTTGGCCCGGTATGGACACGTACCGCGATTTTGGACGCGTTGGGACACGGGCGGGGTAGAACCGCAGGAGACGATGCGATCCTGCGCTGTTCCCAAGGCACATTATACGAAGTTATACGAAACCGAATAAGGCTTGAAACGCACAGTTGATTTACTTCATAAAAGCGTTTAGGAGAATTATATATTAGGTTGATCCATAAGTCTTGCAACAAACTGACCGAATTTTTGAATTTAATATTTTCATTATCTTTTTGTTCCACTCATCCGGCATGCTACCCTCCATCAATATCAACAACCTATTGCCAACACACTAGTAGCTGCGATGTCTCCCTTGAGGACTCTACTGAATTCTCTGATCGAAGGAAGATCAGATGTCGATTTTGACATCATCATAGTTTAGGATGAGCTTTCTTCTCTAGGAGATGGTTTGGAGAGGGGAGCAGAAGGGCATCATTTGCCTCGAGGTCAGGGCTATAAAATGGATACAGAAGAACTCCCCGTCCTAGGGTCTCAAAATTTTTCTGAATTTTCTTAGCAAAAGGTGGTTCAACGGTGTTTTGCAACGGTGTCATACAAAACGCAAACTTTGCCTTGTTTTTCTTTCGTATTAAAAGCGTTGCATTCGAGCTGTGGATAGTTGACTTTCGCGTTGACTGCGACATCTACACGGAGGGGTTTCCAGAGCTTAACTCCTCCCGTGTTCCACCAAAAATCCGAGAAGGCCTACTTGGACGAGGTTGAACTTAAGCAATAAGATCTCCCGAAGCGTTTGAGCTGGACTACCGCCGCTTGTTCATTTGTTAGTAAACTGTACCCACTCCTCATCTTCGCCGGCGAATTGTGTCTGTTTATGGCGTTCAATCGTGGAATCTCTAGTAAGTCGAACTTGAACATAACGGTGTCAGATCGTGTTTGGAGCTGAATCGGGCTCAAGGCACGTGGGGACCAAACTCTACATTTTCGGATCTTCACAAGTCTTTGGAAGATGCCACAGTGCTGTCTCCTTGTGTCGCATCGGAATCGCTCTAGCCAAATGATCGATACTCTATCCAGATCCCTTTTCAACGCCGTCAGATATAGCATCGTGATTGTCAGTCACAGGGTGGTTGGAGTGTGGGTTATTTTCAAATAAAAAAGTCAACGCTGAGCAGAGTGAAGCGCCGTTGCACTGTGGTTTGAGAGAGCTTGCCCTCGCCTATCTTCTGGCCAATCCTTGGTCTAGCATGACTTGCGGAACATTCCAAGCAGTACTCGTAAAAATTACGTCGTATTCGAGTAGCCCTACTCCGCGACAATTGCAGAGTGTAAATAATCATAATAATAAGGCAACCAGGACAGCAAGCTGAACCGTTGGCTGAAATTGTAAAGGTTGATGCTACGTCAAGAAATATGTTGCGGATTTTCAGGAGTTCTCCCTAAAATTCTATAGCATTAAATGTATTAGGTCGGTCCACAATTTTTGAGAACCTTTGGTGTTTTTCGATTTATTACTTATCTTATTTCTCTGATCTACTTATCCAGCATAGTATACATCATTATTATTAACAACATATCACCAATGCGAGGGTGGGTATTCAGTGCCTCTATTGTGGACTTTCATAGAGTTCTGATCGAAGGAAAATTGTAGTCCCGAATCAGTTCTCAACCCAATCTGACATCATCAAGTTCCTGTTGGTTTCCCATAGTTCCTTCGGATGACCATCTATAATACTCATTGGTGATGTGGACTGGGTGCAAGTGTGCTAACAAATCCACGAGCCGCAGTAGATTTTGCTTGAACGATTCGGGAGTTTTGACAGTAAGAATAACCGAACTTCATCTGGAATTCGAACTTCTTCAGTTCGTTGGCTTCAGGCAGTAAGGTGATGCCTTTGCGCTTGAACCGCCATCAACTAATACCAGTGTCAGTGATGGGAAGAATCGTTGACAGCTTGATGGCAACGCCTTCAACTTGAAAGCAAAGGAAGACAAAATCTATTTTTTCTGAGGTCGTTCGAGCCCGCCTTGCTAAGAAAATTCCTAAAAAATTGGAGACTCTCGGGCGGTCAGTTCTTTTAGCTCCGCCTTGTAGCACTAATCCTGCGTCAACGAACGACTATCCGCTCTCCTCTCTCAATCACCTTCTGGAGAAGAAATCTCACTTGAATCACCATAAAGTCAAAATCGACATCCAATATTTCTTCGATCAGAACTCTATGAAATTCTACAAGAGAGACACTGAATACCCACCCTCGCATTGGTTATATGTTGGTAATAATGGTGATGTATACTATGCTGAATAAATACATCAGAGAAATAAGATAAGTAATTAATCGAAAAACACCAAAGGTTCTCAAAAATTATGGACCGACCTAATAGTTTGTTGCAAGACTTTGGACCGAGCTGAATTTTAACGAAAACCTCACCGTGAACAAACGATGTTTTGTGCACAATATTAGGTCGTGAATCTGGAACAGAAATGGAACACGTCGAGGTTCCAACCAGAGTCAACCCTGCGTTGCGCAGTTCGCAACGGCACGTTGAGAGATCCTCAACGCACGCTGTATGGGCGGAGACGCAGACGGCTCGAGCATGCGAGTGTGAATGTTCGCGCGAGAGAACGTGTCTAATCGGGCGAAACTGCGCAACGTGGCCGTTGAGAACTGCGCAACGCAGGGTTGACTCTGCTGTTGCAAGCAATCAACGATGCCTCGAACAAGAACGGTCAAACGTGATGCGGAGAAAAATTGACATTGAGAAAAGTCAACCTACAAAACGAACAGAACATTCCAGTTTCTACTTGTACTTCATATGAAGTGTTATTATACTTACGCTGCATGTGGAATTTGACTACTCTCCAAAAAATAAACGGGAAATTTTTAGGACATGCAAGTTTTGAGATTTCCAGAGCAGAACCTTTCTCGAAAAACAACTACTTGCTTGAGAGAATGAACGCTGTAAACAAGAAGTGATGTTGTTTCCAAATTTGTCAAAATCGCTCATCGTACGAGTGTTTCAAGTGAAAGGTCCTAGTTGCAACTTGTCCATGCAACACCGAGGTGTTTCCTCTCGACGACAATTTCAACGATCTTGTTTGTTCATTTAAATTTTTCGTAAATCTCGACAATTTTTCAAATTCTGCAACTTTTCTCTATCTGAATCATGAAAAATTGTTGTGAAGTGCTTCTGTAGAAAGAATGTGTTCATAAATTTAACTCAAAACAGTGCTTTTCGTCTTGAATGGTGAACTTCTTCACGCCACTTAAAGAAACTTTCAGCGAACCTTACAACAGTCAACCCACAACCTTACAATTTTGCTATTCATAGTGTTCCGCATCTAATTGTTTGTAATTCCGTTTGTTTACCTGCTCCTCCCGCAAAGAAAGTAGTGACAGAATATTCTGCGGACCACGTCGCTCACTGGTATGATAAAACAGAGTCTATTGAATGAATACAAAGAAGCCAGGAAAAAGTTAGCGGTGCGCGAAAAAACTGAATTAGATGGGTGCAGGACACATACGTCCCGCGCTGTCCGACGTGGCCTGCAAAGTGCGGGACGTATGTGTCCTGCGCTGTCGTCAACGTGTTAAAGTTTTGTCCCGCCACTATTGAGTCGCTGGTACCTAGTTCGACTCGCTGGTACATCGTTCGACTCGCGCAAAGTTCGATTCGCTGGTGCAACGTTCGATTCGCTGGCGCAACGCTCGGATCAGCGATTCGCTAGCGAATCGCTCGATTCGCAAACTATGACATCGGCCTAATGAGCGGATGCATCAAAGAAGGGGTGCAAAAACTTCGAACTCGATGCCAAACAATCTTCGAACCGTGAAATAAGGGCCAGAAGCATGCTTGATTTTCCAGATAGACTCTGGCACTGGTAGCGCTGTCTCACAACCTGGTACACCCACTCTGGCAGCCGCACTCACACTAGGTGGTGACCTCTGTGGGAGTGTGCGCAAGCGGATAAAGTGTAGCGTATACAAGAAGGAAGATCTCGGTACACGGATAACAGCACAGTAATAGAGTAGGTATAGGAGAGAATTAGAAGGAAATTGGAGTGATCTACACATTGCTGCCTCTGGGAAACTGGCCACTTAAATAAAGCATGTTGCGACCATGTCACCTTAACCCATTTTTCATTAGCACGTAGTATATCCAAAGCGGCGGTTTTAAAATCGAAATTGCTGTTGAAAAACGGTGAAGTAAAGCTACCCGTCCAGTCAATTCTAGTAGAGTCACTTTGAACTAAGAGGGAGCCAACGTGAGACATCGGTCAGGATTTTATTCATAAAATAAGCAAAAAAGTAAGCAAAACTAAACACACTTCCAACGTTTCCGTCTGCGTTGCACAGATTATGGAGGTATTGCAGAGACAGGAGGCTTTTGTTTTTTCTGCCCAGCCTTGACTTTCTGACAGAGCTTAAATATGATCATGATTTGCAATCAAGCTTACGTGAAAGTTGCTTCTGTAGACGTTCTATACGGTAAATCAAAAATATGCTTTGTAGTTGCTGTAAAGTGACAGTTTTTCGCCACTGAGCAGTACTTTCGCATGGTTCGTCAAAACACATAAATATCATTTCTTAGAACTAACAAGTTTCATCATCCATTCGACCCACGTCAATACTCAAAAATATCATTTCTCTAGAACTAACAAGTCTATCGTCCGAATGAGCTTTCGATAACACACGCCCACACACACACACCCCCACACACACCCACACACACATAGCCGATTATACAGGGTGGCTACTAAATATTGGCGCATGGTTTATTGACCATATTTTTGCAAAGAGAAACTATTACATATTCAGAAGTTTATTTTATATACAGTAAAACATATCCATGCATCACTGAAGAAGGTGCTCGAAATGGCCTCCCTCGGCAGTGATACAGGCTTCAAGTCTCTTCTCAACTGACATCACCGTGGGCCGCAAGTAAGTGACGTCAACGTGACGCGAGAAGATCATCACACTGGAATTGGCGCACAATTCTCAAAAGGACAGGCAATTGTTGGATCCGGCTAGCAGGCATTCCTGCTCGACGTCGTGCGCACACAAGGAGCCGATTTCCAAAATCTGTCATGATTTAGGCAGGAATTACTTCCGACACCGAGACACCGCTTGTCTTTGTGGACAAATCCGTCAAAATTAACGCCCAGATCTACCAGGAAACAATTTTACGTGATGTGCTCTTCCATGGACTGTTTCGACCTCCAGCAAATGTCAGTGCCTTCTTCAGCAAGACTAGGCGCCTCCCCATGCCGCAAAATCTACGCTGGTGTTCTGTGACCGCCATTTTCCAGGTTACTGGTCACCAGATGTTTGGCCATCTAACTCACCCGATTGTACCCAATGGAGCTTCCTGCAGCAGAAGATGCCTTCTAGGCAACATCGAAGTTTGGACTTCCTGAAGGCTTCCTAGGAGGAAGCGTTGAAGTAACTCGACGAAAACTGCTTGCGGCCCACGGTGATGTCAGTTGAGAAGAGACTTGAAGCCTGTATCGCCGCCGGAGGACTTCTTTCCGAGCATCTTCTCTAGTAATGAATTGTTATGTTTACTGTATATAAAGATAAACTTCTGAAGATGTAATAGCTTCTCTTTTTGGAAATATGGTCAATAAACCATGCGCCAATATTTAGTAGCCACCCTGTATATAGTAGGATTCTGGATCTTGTCATTAAGGAGAAGCGGCATATACTGGATTCATCGTTATTGCGAAAGATCATTCATGCTAACGTCTTCTGCCTGAATAGACCAGGAGGAGAATTGAGGTTGAACTGAGGTTGATCTGCGACACTAACTCTCAATCTAAGGTTCGCTCTATCAAAATACGACAGAATATGAGTGTTCATGTTGGGTGTTCGTCGGGGGTGTCATAGCAGCCGGGGAAAGAACTGCACCAGGGACCACCGTCATGCATCTCAAGAATGGTGTGGATCACTATTATTAGCGACACTTGTCTTTCTCATAGGTTGAAGATCACCGACGTATAAACAGTGCACGTAACGAGCACTGGCTTAAAGCCTTCCGACGCACAACCTGCAAGGAACCCCAGCCATCTCACGAAGTCGATGTTAATCAGAATACTATCCACAATTATTTTAGCCGTCTGAAAGCTTTACAAGCGGTTTCAAAATACAAATTTAACACGAGAGCAATGGCAAGGGTTTAGGGAATGGCGTGAGTAAAGTTCAAACTGTTCTACATGTACGCTCTGTTAGTGATAAGGAGGTGAATTTGTCATTATGCAGCAAGCACTGAACCGAAATTCATTAGCGGGATTCCACTGTTTATCGCCATGTTGACGAAAAGGATTTCTCATCGCAATGCAGACTCGTCTCAATCGTGTATAGTAGAGCGTAGGGCAAATCTACAGGGTTTGATAAAATTGAACAACCCAAATGGTCAACTTATCTGTAGCCTCTTGAAGAGTCACAGGCTAGCTCTTCAGAGTAATATGCTGCCAATGTCTGTGGATATACATATTATATA